>MU227672.1:314452-325101 GCA_018584345.1 Thuja plicata
AAACTAAGATAATAGCAATGGGTTTGAAAGGTAAGGCTCCTATTGCTAGTGTTTCCTTTGATAGTTGTGCTTCTACTTCTCAAGTTAATGATGTCCCTGAAGATAAGAAAAGAAATGAGCTTTTTCATATAAAGGTTGTTGCTAAGCATACTAAAATTGATGCACTCGTAGATAGTGGATCTCAAGTTAACTTAATTTTTGAAGATGTTGTAAGGAAATTGGGATTGAAAACTACACAACATAAGAGACCTTATCCACTAGGTTGGCTTTGTGAAGATAATAAGTTGCAAGTAACAAGGCAATGCACTTTGAGATTCGCAATCACAAATAAGTTTGTTGATAAGGTACAATTTGATGTGGTTCCGCTAGATATTTGTGGGATAGTGTTGGGTAGCCCTTATTTATATGATCGAAAGGCTATTTTCTATAGGGAATTGAATCATTATCATTTGTTTAAAGATGGCATTGAATATATTGTACATTCTCACAGGATTAAGACTGGTTGTTCTTTTGTGAACACAGGGAAAATGAAAAGGGTGATTAATGCAAGTAAAGATTTGACTCTTATGTCTATCAATATAGGTGCTTCTGGGTAGGGCATTGAGGTAGCCAAGGTAACTAATGCATAGATGTTGCAGGATACACCGACTGTATAGCTTGTGGAGACAGAGAATGAAAGCAATGATGGTCTAAATCTTTGACCTATGGTTGAAAGTTTGGAAGTTCCCTTGGGTAAAACTATTCCTGTTGTGAAAGCTTGATATGTTGTTGATTTATTCTCTTTTGTATCTGAAATATTGTTGAGCTTGATACTAGTCAATGGTTGTTGGTTAGTGGCTATGACAGTTGATGTAGATGCTTATGGAAGTGATAGAATGAAGTACATGTTCAACAATGTTGTTGCAATCTTGATTGTAGTTGTGATCCAGGTATATAGGTGTGTAGATGATACAGGACAAGTGGGGATTCCAAGCCCTCACTTAATGTCTGAATAAATGCCACTTTTGGAGGTCCAAAAGTTTTTCAGTGGGGAGGCGTGATCTAGGTGGATTTTCACCAAAATTTGAAGTGTTCCAAAAACTCTAGAAATCAACACTATATCGAAGAGCTCATCGATATGAATCCAACGCAACTTGAATGGAGTCAAACGGAGTCCATATGAAGAAGTTATCGCAGGTCAAAGTTTGCAAGAAAATGTGTTGACTTGATGACGTCAACAAAAGTACAGTCAACACTAGTGCTGATGGGGCAGGTGACATGGCAGTGGTAGTGATGTGGCAAAGTGCATAGTTGGTGTAACCTAGATGTGACACTTGTCATCCTATAGCAAGTTTATTGTGCCATGAAGCCCAATGGTTGTGCACCACGTGGCACCAATCAATCTTCAACAAAATACTTTTGAAGTTGGAGGATTTGAACCCCCAACCTCTCACCAACAAACCACCATCCTCACCATTGCACCACATGCGCTAGTTGCTCTAATATTGGCACTTATTAAATTTGAGTTATTGCTCGCCTATCATAAAAATACAAAAACTGCTGCGTGGAGAGTTGAACCCGCGACCCCCCATCCAAACATTGCCTTAGCACTTTTTAAATCACCAATCTACCAATGGAGAGCTCTATGTTATAAAGTGCATAATAATGTTTTTAAATAAACATGTCCGCCTATATTAAGAGAAAAAATAGGCTGACGATTTGAACCGTCGACCTACAATTCCCATCATTCCCCATAAAAGTCGTGATTGCCAACAAGCCAGCGGATTCGTTGGTGATAATTTTCGGATAAAATTATATCTACTCAGTTTAAATCCGAAGGAAGGGTTATTTTTAGAGGATTTTAAAGATATAATATTATTTTGGGGGGATTTGTTGTAAATAATGGGATATTGAGAATATTTTGTAAATCATATGGTTATCTACCATATTGAGTAAATTCTTTCTATAAAAAGGGGTGAAAAGGGAGTTTGAGTTACTGGATTTTTAGTGGGTTTTTTTTGTGGTGATTTTGGAGGAAAAATCGTGAGAGAATTTCAGAGTTGGAATTAGGACTTTGATAGTGAATTTTGTCCTTATGCATTTGGAGCTTGTAGTCATGCTTGTTGCATGTGAAAAGGAGGCTTTTTTTTTTTTTGTAATTCATTATTGTCTGAGGAGACGCAGATCTTGTAACAGGTTGAAGACCTTTGTAACCATTTTCTGGAGCAGAATCAAGGATCGACCACTCCATTGGAGGGACCCAGAGACGTAGCCAATTGGTGAACTCCGTTATCAACTTGTATTTTGTCTTCTCTCTTCTCTCTCCCTTCTGTTCAATTTACCATTATTTAATTATTATGTTTATAAAAGCATTTTAATTACATTTTGAAGACCTTCATTTAATTGGAATAAAAAGTTATTATTCACGTGTAACAGTCCTAGATCCTAACATCAGATCAGTAGACCTGATATTGCATTAGCAGTTGGAATTGTTGCTAGATTTTCTGCTAATCCAAAAGAGACACATATTATGGCAGTAAAAAAAATTCTGAGATATTTGAAAGGTACAGAAGACTATGGCCCATATTACAAAAGGAATGACAAGTTTGAACTCAGAGTCTATATTGATTCTGACTGGGATAGTAATGTTGATGATAGAAAATGCACCACAGGAGGAGAATTTATTTTGGGGAAAAGATTAGTTTCCTAGACAAGCAAGAAACATAATTGCACCTCACAATCTACAGCTAAAGCTGAGTATGTGGCAGCTACAATTAAATGTTCAAACATTGTGTAGTTGAAGATATTACTGAAAGGTATGAAAGAGGAGATCACAGAACTAGTTGTCAAATATTGTGATAACATGAGTGCCATTAATATTTCTACAAATTCTGTAATGCACTCTAAGACAAAACATATAGCTATCAAGTATCATTACTTGAGGGAGCTAGTTCAGAAGAAGGAAGTGAGACTTGAATATGTGAACACTAAGGAACAGTTGGCAGACATATTTATAAAAATGTTACCCAAGGATGCTCATGAGTATCTAAGAGGTAAATTGGGGGTAATTCCCCTAGCAGAGGCTAACTAGTTTGGAATGGTACTATTGCATCAAATGTTTTAATCAAAACACTTGACACATTGATGCACAGTAGGTCACATTTTTAGAATGTTGCCTAAAAACTATGAAGTGGAAAACCAGGACAGAAAAGTAAATCAGTCATATACAAAGATGAAAGGAACATCATAATACAAAGATTAGAACAGAAGAATCTGCATGATAAAGATGTCAACATCTTTGGCATTGTTTTCAAAGAGGGAGATTATTGCTAAAAACAACAGAGAAAACAACAGATACAAGGGAGATATTACCGAAAGAGGGAGCTGTATAGTAACAGAAAATATCAGTGTGATTATAGACACAGATGGAGTCAGAATGAAGCTAAACACATTAATGAAGATTTTTTCATATCAAAAACACAGACACTTTTTGGATTGTATGGTAACTTTGGTTGGAAATTATTGTTTTATAGTTTAGTGTTGTCATCAATGCCAAAGAAGGAGATTGTTGGAAAGATTGATACAATGTAGACAATTGATATTTTGTCATTGATGTAAAACTTTAACTGGTGACACTATCGCTGTATGTTTGAGTACCTTATCAATTGATTGATGAACATTTGAAAAGAATGGGATAACAAGAAGACCAAGGAAATGGTTGAGTTATGAGTATACACTAGGGTACTTGATCATTTGGCACTTAGGGAAAGTGAAACGTTGTTTATCTAGCACTGATAGTTCACTGGAAGGTCAATGCTGAGCAAAGCAAAGTTGATGCTGAGAAAAGCGAAAGGTGATGCCAAGCAAAGAAAAGATGATGACGATCACCAATGAAATGTTGAGGGAGACAGTGAAAGGCCGAGCAACAGTATTTTGTTTATTGATGAGATTTGAGATCTATGGCCGACATAATTGATTTTATTGGGATATGCATTATTAATTAAGATTGGTCCATAGTCATTTAATGAACGGGATATCGTTATTATCACATGGATTCAATGGTTAATTAATGACTATATTGGAGAAGTAAATTAAATGTAAAGATGAAAAGATTTGTTGGATCTGACCTAAACTAAGATCTACGATATTGGTTAAGTGGCAAAAGATTTATTTGACCTAGATGAAGAGGTATAATATAACCTACTGTGGTTATTATTATTGTATCCAAGTGTAAGGAGAAGTTGAATGCAAAAGTGTTGCATGGTTAATTGACTGATTGGCAAGACCTAGCAGAGAAGGCTGAGCAGAGAAGCAGAGAGATTGCTTGATGGATTTCCAAGCAGATCTGAAGTTTGAGATGAGAATGGAGGCCACTCAGTGAATTAGCATTAGAGCTAAAACTGGATCTAGATTTGGAAAGTAAGTTGTATGAATCATATCACACCTGCTGATTACTTTCTAGCCATTGTATCAGTTCAAATCCATTAACCAGGTTGACCTAAAAGTCATTGTATAAATCCTTTGAACAAGGTGACATTCAGATTGGAATGTTATAAGTCCTCTAATAAGGCCACTCCTAACATGGTGATTAAATCGTTTAACTAGGTCACATTTGACAGTGTGTTTTGTAACCTTTAACAGGGTTAGCTCCTCATAGGGCATTACTTCAGAAGAGTAAAATTTTGGTAGCATGTTACTGGTGATTTTTCTCATATTTTGTTTCCACATTAAATCATGGTGTCAAAATGTGTGAATGTTATTATTGTGTTTTACTATTAATTTTCGCAAGCTTATTTCATTGGTACAGTAAAGCTACACACTTTTATTGTTTATTACTGTCGAGCAGATCTGAGTTGTTGAAGTTGATTTAAAGTTTTATATGGGAACATCTAGACATGAGGATAACTGATTCACCCTCCTCTCAATTATTCTGAATTAATATTAACATGTGTATGTATATAACAAACAGAGCTCATGACATGGTCATGTGGTGCTCAAACATTGATCTCATAAACAATGCATGATGCCCTAGCTTGCATCCCGCGAGCCATAAATACATTTCCTCATGAAATGATCATAAACGGGGAGTACCACATAGTGAATATCAATAACAAAACAAATAAAGAGAGATCAAACACTCCATGCTATCAAAATACAATGGCAGTGGTGATTCAATGCATCTACAACCTCAATAACATGGCAACATTGATCCAATAACATCAAATACATTTCAAATGCCAAGCTAGTCACGGTCTCAATGAAACAAACATTGTATATATAAAAAAATATATGGTGCACAATAGCAGCAAGCATGCAATGACAACAATAACATCATATATCTGTGTGTGTGTGTGTGTGTGTGTGTGTGTGTGTGTGTGTGTGTGTGTGAAAAACATAGCTTATAATAGGGTCATGTGGTGCTCAAACAGTGAGGTCATAAACAATGCATGATGCCCTAGCTTGCAGTCCGCGAGCCATCAAGACATTTCCTCATGAAATGATAATAAATGAGGAGTACCACATAATGAATATCAACAACAAACAAAAATAAAGAGATATCAAACACTTCACACAATGCCTTGAAGCTAATAGTAATGCTGCCCTAGCTCTTAAAGCTCGCAGGTCATCAAGCATTCCATATGCAAAGATGTAAACAATGACAGTATTAAACAATGAGCTCATAAACAATGCAACACAATATTTGCACCTTAGTAAACACATGTTAACACAATATTTTGTTAACAAAATATGTTAACACCATGTATGTTAGCCTATTGTGTTAACATGTATTAGTAATTTGCAAACAAACTAATGCAGGGGCATCTTGACACTGGAAACGTCTTAAAGATCCTGGAATATTATGAACCTATATGGTTATTGTAATGTGGTTTAGTAAGCCTTTTTGGTGCCTTACGAATGTAATGGGGTGCGAGACTCAGTTAAATGTCAGTAATCTAAGTGTCTTAGACATAGAAGGTTTGTATAATCATGAAGTTGACAACTTTGTTGTCAACTCCATGACCCATTACTAGTTTAGTTCATATGGCCACCAGCTCCAAATCGGTCATTTGAGTCCTTTGGAATAATGGGAAGTTAGAAATTATTTATGATTTGGTTATGGTTGTTATCAGGTTATTGAAGCCTTTATTATGGATGTAACTGAATAGAGGACAGAGAGAGAGAGAGAGAGAGAGAAAAGAGAATACAAGATATAGAGTGTGAGTGAAAAGTGAGGAAAGGATTTGGGTTCTCTGGCCTTCAGCTAGAGAGCTATTGATATGGTATATGCATTCGAAGTTTAATATATTGTAATTCTTTCGAATGGTTTTTTCAATCTCTTTTAATTCCTTTCTCTATCGATAATATGAATTCCTTATCCAAATTCAAGTTCACAGAGTTACTTATTAAGGGAATAGTATCTGTTTCTTGTCTGTGGTTTTGAGAAGAAAGGATTTTGAATCGGGTTTTAGGGGCCATCGGTCTGTTTTGTTATGACAGTCCAGATTTGGAATGAAGGTGGAAACGGTTTTGAAAAGAAAACCGAGTGTTTAATTTTTGACGTGCATTAAGTTTGCAAACAGTTTTTTAAGAACCGTTGCGCATATCTTAAGTTGGTATTAAACCAAGAAATGGGTATCGGGAGAGTGGTGGAGTTAGTTGATACCCACGTGGAAAGACATTGCTTCGATATCCATGTTTGTGATAGCCATGTAATGGAGACCCGAGGAAGAAGTGGTCAAGCCGTTTGTAGTTGGAGTAGCTGATATTACATATGCATGGTGCTGTAGTTCAATTCCAAAAATGATAGTCGACGTGCAAAGAGACTTGAACGTCGTCTTCTAAACGAGAAAGGTGGCAAGTGTATTTTCATACGTGCATGCTCATTTCATAACATTCCCAAGTGGACAATGGCAGCCGCTTTAACTGACAGAGAACCGAGTGTTAAAATATTGAATGGTTTTGAGTGTATAACGGTTTTCACGTGGAGCCAAAGATACACGGGTTTGATAGTCATGCTGGAACGGAACCCGCCAGCTCTATGTGGGGGTTATTCATTTTGTTGGAATAGCCAAGTGACATTGGATGCCACATCCCAAAGCGACCTAAGAAGTTCCTTATGTTTAGTGTCGACCTTTGAGAATAGGAAAAGGTGACAAAAGGTGGCGGCATTCTTCTCATTACGCGAGTATGGCTCAGTTTTTACAGCAGCACAAAAAGGTGGTGAACGTATTTGATATACGTGGATGATGATAACATGATGGAAGAGACCCAAGAGGGAGATGTTTCTTTCACAGGGTCATTTTTAATTTGAAGTAGCTCGAATATATTGAATGTCGCTCTTGAAGCGGCCAATGAAGGTTATTATGTGGCAAACTCGAAATTTGGAGTAAGAGAAATGGTGGCAGACATGCAATGCACATGCATTGTACAACACTCATCGAATCTTGGTGAGATGTATCAATGATTGTTTGTGGACTGGAATATATAGTCGATGCTAGTAGGGTGATCCCATAATAGTGTGTCCTATTTTTTGGCCAACTTTGACACAAAAATCAACATTTTGAGAAAACACTTCATTTTTGAACACCTATTGGCGCAAAACTATAAGGAATTTGGAGATGATATAAACTAGGGCATTTTAGCATTTTGTTAATAGTTTCTAAATATTATTTAAAAAAAAAATTTAAAATTCATTAAAATTCATTTTTCCTTCTCCTTCGAAAAGTGGTTTGTGTGAAAAAACTTTGATTTTAATAAGTGACATTCACTTGGATCAGTATAACTTTTTTTTAAAATATGACAATGATGTAATTCTTTTGAAAATATATTTTTAACTTCAATATCTAGGGGATGTAATTAGGTTCATTCATTTTGGGTCAATATTTCATAGTTTATTAAGTTTTAAACTAACAATAACTGTAATTTAGACATAAGGTCACTTTGATCACTGTAACTTGAAATGTATATATTGAACTTCAATTTTTTTTTTTAATATAGAAAGGTAACACAAATATGCTTTTCCTACATATTTTTCATAATTTTTTTTTTAATTTACTATTTTTTCCAAAGCCTCGAAGAGACAGGTTGTTGAATCACCAAACAACCTATGTTTAGTTAAAGTAATATCTGAAAGTGATAACGAACTCAATATGTATTAAAATTATATTTATTAGAAAGCTTGTTCCGAATTGCATCATTTGGCATCATGTATTTGAGAAAAATATTTGATTTGGTCCTTGTCCCAGGCCTTGAAAGACCAATTTTTAGGACTTGTTTTTTTTCAAACAAGAAATTTTTATTTTAGGGATCTCCGAGCGAAGACCCCCTTCGCCCGAAGCCACTTGAGTGAAAAATCAGGTGAAAACCATCACGCCAGATTTTTATCTTGCCTACTTCACGCGAAGTAGGTCGGCAATGTTGTAATTTTTTGTTTGAAAAATTTAGAATGGTTTAAATCTAAAGTTTTTTGTTTTCAGTTTTTAATCGAATTGCAGCAAGTAATTCACTTTTTCTATTATTTTTCAATTTTTACAAATGTGTTTTTGGAATAATGATTGTTATTTCTATTTTTTTTTAAGGCATAATTTCGAAGAGGAGAAATATTATATCAAAGTATATTTTTTAAGAAAAAATACATTTGGAAGACATTTCTGAAGAGAAGAAATGGGGAACAAGAAGGGAAGACAATTTAAATCTGGTAGAAAAAGATCACCTGGTGCTGAACAAAGAAATCGTGAAGCTGCATTGGCATATTATCATAAAACTAGAGAATGTGAAGGACAAGCTGAAGTAGGAGGGTCAAGTAAAGTCGAAGAATTGCACATTGAAGAAGGGTTGGGATCACTCCCTACGGAAGCTCAGACAATTGATGTTAGAGAAGGTTCAGGTTCATGTGCTTCTACTGGTATGGATGAACATATACATTTACCTCAAACTCTAAAGATAAATATTAATTATAGAAACTTAGATCATTTACTTACAATGGATGTGGAAAATTTGAGATCACTTGCTAATGTTCAACCCTTAAGTCTTGCTAAGAAGAGGTCAATGAATATGATAGCAAAAGAAATATTGGCTAAATTTGATAATTTAGAAACACTTGAACAAGCTCAATTACTTTTAGTTGTACTTATAAACAAAAAATTGGCAGGGGCATTAAAATTATTGGGTATAGATGCAACATCAAAAAAGAGAAACGTTGTTGACATGCAAACTGATATGATTGAAAATCTTAGGAAAGGTTTGAACCAGGTAGGGAAGTAATCTTGAACTAAAGATAAGACCATTACAAGAAAACTTATGTTGACATCCATTGTAGGTAACGCTATGCTTTGAAAAAGACAAATATCTTCAGTTTCATCTCAAATTGGTTTTAGTAGGTAAATAATATCACGATATGTTAATAGGAGAATGATTTTGGATGATAGCACCTTGGAAGGAAGTTGGGAAATCATGTGTAGAGCTCCTCGTTCTGATAGGATTGATGGAGGAATCAAAAATTTGGTCACATTATTTTGGAATGATAATACACGTCCTTCATCAAATAGTAGAGATGTTTTCAGACATAGAATTTTAGTTAATCAATATGAATATCATATGAAAAATTGGTTGGACAAAATAGAACATGAAATGTATGTGTCATTTTGTAGTTCAAATCCTATAAAGATTGGGCAAACAATGTTTGGAAAATTGAAGCCATATTATATCAGGGCAAACAAAGTGTTTGAAACTTCTTGTTGTCGTTATCATATTGAATTTCATCTTCACTATCAGGGTTTTTGAAAGTTTGTAGAAGACACTTATGGTTTTGAAAATGCTCCTCCTATTAGAAGAAGTGAGTTCATCTCATCTATTTTATGTGACAAAAGAGATGATGCATCTGGACAAATAAATTGCATAAAAGGAATATGTCAAACATGTGTTGATTTGACTCTTTTTCCTTTGAAAAATGAAAATATTGATGTAACAAAGATGGTAAATTGCAAGAGTTACAAATATGTAAAGAATGAAACAAAATTTGGGAAACAATCCAAAAGGTTAGAATATGTTGAAGAAGAGATAAATGTTGGAGTATTTATGGACAAATTTTAAAAATTGATTCAACCCTACATTCATCATGCTTTTTTTGCAAAGTGGCAAGCACAACAATTCCAAACACTGAGAGACAATCTCCCACTTGGAACTATTGTATCAGTTGTTGATTTTATAGAAAACTATTCCTTTATTCATCAAAAGGCAATTCAATCAGAATATTATTTTTTAGAGAAAATTACTATTATGGTACATGTGTGTTATCGACATGCACAATTAGATTTGGATGGTATTTAGAGCACATCTAAAGCACAGGTCATCAAGAAGGAATATCATTTTTATATAAGTGATGATAGCGAGCATGACATTCATTATGTAGAACATTGCTTCAAGATATTTTTTGCAAATTTAAAAGAAAGAGGTATAAAAATTGATAAACATTATGTTTGGTGAGATGGATGTGCTGCACAATTCAAATCATCCAGACCATTTTATGCGCTATGTAGATATTATCGTAATGAAAACATACCACATGTCTGGAGTTTCTTTGAGAGTGGACATGGAAAAGGTGAACATGATGGTGCTGGAGCTTGCATCAAACGTGCTATACGAAAGTATCAAATGAATTATAAGGGAGT
>MU227672.1:332996-351222 GCA_018584345.1 Thuja plicata
TTTCATGTCTAGGGTTAATTTGTTAGAGTTTCATGTGTTAGGGTTCAATATGGTTTAATGGTTTCATGTACATTAGGGTTTCATGAACTAGGGTTAATGTTAGAGTTTATGTCAAGATTTATGTTTCCATTTCATGTTAGGACCTTAATTTATTAGAGTTTCATGCTAGGGTTTCATATGGTTAGGGTTTCATGTTAGGGTTTCATATCTAGTTAAGGTTTTATGTTAAAGTTCAATATGGTTAAGGTTTTATGTTAGGGTATCATGTAACCTGGTTTAATATGGTTAAGGTTTCATTTTAGGGTTAATATTGCAATTTATGTTGATTTATGTTTCAGTTTCATGTCTAGGGTTAATTTGTTAGAGTTTCATGTTAGGGTTCAATATGGTTTTAAGGTTTCATATTAGGGTTCAATATGGTTACCTGGTTTCATGTTAAGGTTCAATATGATTAAGGGTCCTATAATAGATCTTAAGGGTCCTAGGTATAGATTAACTTGAGTTCTAATAGATCATCCTCCTGTGTTTTAAAGGGTCATACTTGGGTTCTTAAAAAGGTTTAAATATCAATGTAGCTCGGTCCTAAAGGGTCCTAAGGTACATGTACTACTTCGGTCCTCTAAGTGTCTTAAAATGTACTAGGACATACATACTAAGGCATGTAATAGTTTAACATCTAATTCTACATGAATAATGTATATATATACATACATAAAGTTTTAAAACATATACATGTAAATAATTTAGAGAGAGAGATTCCTAATAAATTTACTAACTTTAAAAATAATTTAAAAATAAATATTTTTAATTTCTAACATTTTGTACTATGGTTTTCTATCATTTTCTAACATGTACTAAGTTACAATTTTTTATAACATTTGCTAACATTCTAATTATGATTTTCTAATTATAACTAAGTTATAATTTTCTAATATTTTATAATGTTTACTAAGTTACAATTTTCTAATATTTTCTAATGTATAATAAAATTTACAATTTTCTAATTTTACTAAGTTACAATTTTATAATATTTCCTAATGTTTACTAAGTTACAATTTTAGAATATTTTATAATATTTTCTAATGTATACTAAACTTTACAATTTTCTAATATATACTAAGTTATGTAATTTTCTAATATTTTCTAATGTATACTAAGTTACAATTTGCTAATATTTTCTAATTTATACTAAGTTACAAATTTCTAACATTTGCAAACATAAATATACTATGGATTTTTAATATTTTCTAATATTTTCTAACATTTTACTATGATTTTCTAACATACTACTATAATTTTCTAACATATCCTAAAATTTAACTACCATTTTCTAACATTTCTACAAACTAAATATTATTTAAAACAAATAATTAACTAAAATAAATATAAAACATACAATTTACAATAAAAAGATGAGACAAATGTGTGTATCTGATACTAGTAACAATCACAATAGGTCGAAGAAGCTCGAGAGCTTCTAACGTCTTACTAGTCGTCACTAGTTCGCTCTAAGCCCTAGGTCCACAAAATCTTGAAAAGTGAATAGTAAAAATGAAATGGGTAGTCAGAAATTTATACAAATTTTGGTAAAAAATGGCTTCGCACGAAGTACCCTACATGGGATACTTCAAGAAAAGTCTTGGCTTCATGTGAAGTCCCCCACGTAGGGTACTTCGCATGAAGCCTATTAGTCACTTCGTATGAAGTGGTGGCTTCGCGTGAAGCCACCAATTTTGTTTTTTTAAGAAAGTCTGAAATCCTTCGTCACAAAAAGTGGTACACACTATTGTGATTTCACCCAGTATCATTGGCATAACGAAGGATTTTGAGTCTCTAATCTGAGGTCTATCAAGTAAGAATAGTGAGAATTTGGATATTTAAGAAAGATTATGGAGACTTTGTGAGAATTGTGGACTGGGTCAAATTCGTACTACATCAAGTGGTATCAGAGCCGACAAAAGGTCTGGTGTTTTGGTGGGTAGAGATATAACTGGTGGCATGTGGATCCATCATAGTTGGAATAAGGACATAGTTACGATTGCATGTGTGAAGATCTCAAGCCGGGATCTTGATACATTCTCCATCAAGATGAAGCTGGGTAGAAAGTGCAAGAGAGAAACCACTAAGAGAAGGGTGGGAAGCATCTTCCGTAATATTGTATGGATAAAATGGCACTAGGGTGGTGGTGTGAAGCAGTAGTGTGAAGAGAGATGGCTAGTAGCCAGTATGCACTCCATTGATGGGAGTTATTTGAAAAAGACAAAGTATGCAACAGAAGCATAGACCTATTGATGAAGACAAGGAAGTGAAGGATTTGTTGCAGAACTCTCAATCGTGCATTTCCATGGGACATGGAAGTCTTTTAAGTATGGGAGTATGATGTAGGGGCATCTCAACACTGGAAACATCTTAAAGATCCTGGAATATTATGAACCTATATTGTTATTGTATTGTGGCTTAGTAAGCCTTTTTGGTGCCTTATGAATGTAATGGGGTGCGAGACTCAGTTAAATGTTAGTAGTCTAAGTGTCTTAGACATAGAAGGTTTGAATAATCGTGAAGGTTACATCTTTTTTTTCAACTCCATGACCCATTACTAGTTTAGTTCATATGGCCACCAACTCCAAATCAGTCATTTGAGTCCGTTGGAATAATGAAAAGTTAGAAATTAGTTGTGATTTGGTTATGGTAGTTATCGGGTTCTTGAAGCCTTTATTATGGATGTAACCAAATAGAGGATAGAGAGAGAGAGATAAAAGAGAATACGAGATATAGAGTGTGAGTGAAAACTGATGAAAGGATTTGGGCTCTCTGGCCTTCAGCTAGAGAGCCATTGATATGGTGTATGCATTTGAAGTTTAATATATTGTAATTCTTTTGAATGATTTTGCAATCTTTTTTAATTCCTTTCTCTATCAATAATATGAATTCCTTATGCAAATTCAATTTCACAGAGTTACTTATTAAGGGAATAGTATCTATTTCTTTTCTATGGTTTTGAGAAGAAAGGATTTTGAATCAGGTTTTAGGGGCTATTAGTCATTTTTATTATGATAGTCCCAATTTGGAATGAAGGTGGAAACGGTTTTTAAAAGAAAACCAAGTGTTTAATTCACGAGTGTATTAAGTTTGCAAATGGTTTTTTAAGAACCGTTGCGTGTATCTTAAGTTGGTATTAAACCAGAAATGAGTATCGGTCGAGTGGTGGAGTTAGTTGATACCCACATGGAAAGACATTGCTTCGATATCCATGTTTGGGATAGCCACATAATAAAGACCTGAGGAAGAAGTGGTCAAGCCATTTGTAGTTGGAGCTACTGATATTACATATGCATGGTGTTGTAGTTCAATTCCAAAAATGATAGTCGATGTGCAAAGAGACTTGAACTTGGCCTTTCAAATGGGAAATGTGGTGAGCCTATTTTTATATGTGCAAGATCATTTCATAACAGTCTCGAGTGGACAATGGCGGCCATTTTAACTGACAGAGAACTAAGTGTTAAAATCTTGAATATTTTTGAGTTTATAATGGTTTTCACATGGAGCCAAAGATACATGGGTTTGATGGTCATGCTTGAGGGGAAACCATGAGCTCTATGTGGGAGTTATTCATTTTGTTGGAACAACCAAGTGACATTGGATTCCATGTCCCAAAGAGACCATAGAAGTTCCTTATGTTTAGTGTCGACCTTTGAGAATAGGAAAAGGTGACAAAAGGTGTCGACATTCTTCTCACTGCATGAGTATGGATCAATTTTTACAACAGGACAAAAAGGTGGTGATTGTATTTGATATACATGCATGATGAAAACATAATAATAGAGACCCAAGAGGGAGAAGTTTCTTTCACCGGGTCATTTGGAATTTGAAACAGCTCAAAGATATTGAATGTCACTCTTGAAGCAGCCAATGAAGGTCATTATGTGGCAAACTTGACATTTGGAGTAATAGAAAAGGTGGTAGACATGCAATGCATGTACATTGTACAACACTCAACGAATCTTGGTGAGATATATCAGTGATTGTTTGTGGAATGGAATATGTAGCCGATACTAGTATCATTGGAGTAACGAAGGATTTTGAGCCTCTAATCTGAGGTCTGTCAAGTAAGAATAGTGAGAAACTATAGATTTAAGAAAGATTATGGAGACTTTAGGAGAATCGAGGACTGGGTCAAATTTGTACTACATCAAGTGGTATCAGAGCCAAAAAAAGGTCTGGTGTTTTGGTGGGTAGAGATATAACTGGTGGTATGTGGATCTATCATAGCTGCAATAAGGACACAGTTGCGATTGCATGTGTGAAGATCTCAAGTAGGGATCTTGATACTATCTCCATTAATATGAAGCTGGGTAGAAGGTGTGAAAGAGAAACCACTAAGAGAAGGGTGGGAAGCATCTTCCAGAATCTTGTATGGATAAGATTGCAGTAGGGTGGTAGTGTAAAGTAGCAGCATGAAGAGTGATGGCTAGTAGCCAGTATGCACTCCATTCATGGGCGTCATTTGAAAAAGATAGAGTACGTAGCAGAAGCATGGACCTAGTGATGAAGACAAGGAAGCAAAATATTTGTTGCAAAAATCTCAACCACGCATTTCTATGGGATATGGAAATATTTTGTCTTAGAGTATGATCCAGGGGCATCTCGATACTGGAAATGTCTTAAAGATCCCATAATATTATGAACCTAAATGGTTATTTTAATGTGGCATAGTAAGCATTTTTTGGTGCCTTATGAATGTAATGGGGTGCGAGACTCAGTTAAATGTTAATATTCTAAGTGTCTTATACATAGAAGGTTTGCATAATCATGAAGTTGACAACTTCGTTGTCAACTCCATGACCCATTACAAGTTTAATTCATATGACCACCAGCTCCAAATAGGTTAATTGAGTCCATTGGAATAATAGGAAGTTAGAAATTAGTTGTGATTTGGTTATGGTAGTTATCACATTCTTTAATCCTTTATTATGGATGTAACCGAATAGAGGATAGATAGAGAGAAAAGAGAATACGAGATATAGAGTGTGAGTGAAAAGTGAGGAAAGGATTTGGGCTCTCTGGCCTTTAGCCAGAGTGCCATTGATATGGTGTATGCATTCGAAGTTTAATATATTGTAATTATTTCGAATGGTTTTTGCAATCTCTTTTAATTCCTTTCTCTATTTATAATCTGAATTCCTTATGCAAATTCAAGTTGATAGAGTTACTTAATAAGGGAATAGTAGCTATTTCTTGTTTGTGGTTTTTAGAAGAAAGGATTTTTAATCGGGTTTTATGGGTTATCGGTCTATTTTGTTATGACATTCCCGATTTGGAATTAAGGTGGAAATGGTTTTGAAAATAAAACAAAGTGTTTAATTCCTAAGTGCATTAAGTTTGCAAATGGTTTTCTAAGAACCATTGTGCATATCTTAAGTTGGTATTAAACCAAGAAATGGGTATCGGTAGAGTGGTTGATACCCACGTGGCAAGACATTGCTTCGATAGCCATGTTTAGGATAGCCATGTAATGGAGACCCAAGGAAGAAGTGTCCATGTTGTTAGTAGTTAGAGCAGTTGATATTACATATGCATGGTGCTATAGTTCAATTCCAAAAATGATAGTTGACGTGAAAAGAGACTTGAACTTGGTCTTTGAAACAGGAAAGTTGGTGAGCATATTGTCATATGTGCATGCTTGTTTCATTACATTCATGAGTGGACAATGGTGGCCATTTTAACTGACATAGAACCTAGTGTTAAACTCTTGAATGGTTTTGAGTTTATAATAGTTTTCACATGGAGCCAAAGATACATGGGTTTGATGGTCATGCTGGATGGGAACCCGCGAGCTCTATGTGGGAGTTATTCATTTTGTTGGAACAGCCGATTGACATTGGATGCCACATCCCAAAGAGACCAGAGAAGTTCCTTATGTTTAGTGTCAACCTTTGAGAATAGGAAAAGGTGACAAAAGGTGGTGGCATTCTTCTCACTACATGAGAATGGCTTAGTTTTTACAGCAGGACAAAAAGGTGGTGAACATATTTGATATACGTGCATGATGATAACATGATAGGAGAGACCCAAGAGGGAAATTTTTCTTTCTTAGGGTCATTTGGAATTTGAAGCAGCTCAAAGATATTGAATGTCGCTCTTGAAGCAGCCAATGAAGGTCATTATGTGGCAAACTTGACATTTGGAGTAAGATAAAAGGTGGCAGACATGCAATGCAAGTGCATTGTACAACACTCATCAAATCTTGGTGAGATGTATTAGTGATTGTCTGTGGAGTGGAATATGTAGTTGATGCTATTATAATTGGTGTAACGATGGATTTTGAGCCTCTAATCTGAGGTCTGTCAAGTAAGAATAGTGAGAAGTTGTTGATTTAAGAAAGATTATGGAGACTTTGGGAGGATGGTGGACTGGGTAGAATTTGTACTACATCACAAACATAATAGGCTAACATACATTTTGTTAACAAAGTTTTTAAAAAACATATTTTGTTAACTAAGGTGCAAATATTGTGCTACATAGACATGGCCCTTAAAACTCGTGGGTCATCAAGCATTCTAAATGCAAAGATGTAAACAATGCCAGTATTAACATTCATGTTGTGCCATTAAATCAACAAATTCCATCAAAATTAAATTGATTTAATGAGAAGACAAAGCTTGAATGCCTACCTCAAGTCATGGATTCCATATGAAGATCAAATGCTAAGGAACAATGACTATGCACATGCATAATTGTAGATGAGGATCAGTAATAGGGTGTCAAGCATTGCTTAGATCCTTTGGATCTAACCCCATATTTTCCTTCCTTCCAGGTTGTGGATCATATAGGAGCATACTAGATTAGAACACTGGGTCAACACTTCATTATTTTAGGCAATATCTGGTACCTTCATTATTTATGTTGATCCACTTATGTATGTTTTCATTCATTCATATTCTTTTGACAATTGGCTATACTCATATTCTTCTTGTGTCTGAGTCTTCCAACTATGATCAATTTAATGTTGTAAATATTGACATAGAATTTGATATCAACATGTTGATATTATTACAATGTGGGGGAGTTGAAGAAAATATATGTACAGTTATAAAACCTAAAGTTAAATTTACAAAGTAACATATTATTTGTAAAACCTATCGTAACATGTCATTTTTTGTTTGACATATTTTGTCACAACTAAAGATTTCTCACACTGAGAAAATAGATTGACCATTTTCTATCAAAACCATATGTGCAGATATAAACATTAAGTACAACATGTCTAATTATTTTTTAGATATACACATTAAGGATCATGTCAGATAATACAAGGGAATTAGATCAAAATAAGGAGATAATAGCTAGATTGTTGTCTAACTTTCAAAGAGAAGGTGATGACAAATATTATTGTCCATAGAGGAGTTGTAACAGCTTAAAGAAAAGAAGAATCAAAATCAAAACAACAAAGAGACATTCTAGGGAGAATGGTCACATTGAAGGGGGGTTTGATTATCATACACTGGTAATTGTTGTTTGTTATATTGTTTTCACAATTAATATACATATGAACCATGGAAGGAGGTTTGATTATCACATTTAAGGGGGGTTTGATTATCATCATTTTTTATATAGGTCAATCTCCCCAATCTAGTACAAGATATAGACCACCACATCTCAGAGGAACATCAGGGTGTGAATATAGATGAACATCGAGGTGTGAGTATTGAAGTTGAAGATCATGATCCCATGGAAGATGATGATCATGTGCCAGATAACACATTCGAAGGTGATGGTATGAATGCATTGATATTTGACACATTTGGTACTCGTGCTACTAGTGCTAATGATGATGATGATGATTATGATGAGGATGACATTGACATTGTCCATGATATACCTCTACTTGAGAAGGCAAATACGACCCTTTATGAAGGCTCCCAATCTATTCTTCTCTCTACTTTATTATTGTTGGTGAATTTGAAGGTTATGAATGGTTTATCCAACATAGCAATGTCGCATATGCTAAGGTTTGTCATATACGTCATTATAGTCTATAAAAGGTGAAACATATACTATTAAGATTGTTTATAGTAACAACTTATATTTTTTGTTGTAGATTGATAGGTGAGTTTCTATTACCACCACCAAATGTTCTCCCTCGCTCGTACCGAGAATTATGTGCCACTATGAAACATATTGGAATGGAGTATCAAGCAATAGATGCTCATCCCAAAGATCATATTATTTATCATAAAGAACACAAAAATGCAATAGAATATCCTGAATGTCATACGAGTAGATATCAAGATGATCAAATGACAAAAAAGGTGTCTCGCAAGGTTCTTTGTTACATCCCCATTATTCCACGTCTGAAACAATTATTTAGGTGCAATAGCTTGGCACAATTTATGGATTACCATGCATGCAGCAGGAGTCTAGATTAAATTATTTGAATGCCTATGGATGGTTCATCATTTATGGACATAGAGGAAAAGTGGCCACAGTTTAAAGAATAACCTCAAAATCTCAAGATTTCTCTGGCAGCAAGGGTGTCAATCCATATAGAGAGATGAGATTTGTTTACATGGTGTGGCTTGTTTTTGTTATCAACAATAACCTTCCACCATGGATGTTATTAAAGAGGGAGCACATTATGGTGGAAATGATTGTTCCAAATATTTTATTATTTTATAGTTATCTACATGTAATTATAAGTCTTTGAGTGAAATGGCCACAATAATTATCTGATGTTGTTGTTAATTCAACTAGGTAAGTACCAAGTGAAAAATATGAATGGTTTCACTATGTATCCATGAGTTGTTGGTGATATGGAATGGTTTCAATATGTATGAAATCTATAGACCAATTGGAAAAAGACAATTTCAATTCCATGCAATGCTTGTGTGGACAATTCATGATGCTCGAAGGTTGATACATTTCTTTGGTATGTTATGGTGAATTATAGTTGTACGCAATAAGTCTAATTCTAAAAATTAACATATTTAATCTAATTGTATCATTATCTTGTAGGTCTTCAAACAAAGTGAAAATTTTCATGTCCAATGTGTGGTCCAAAGATGAAATCTCGTCATTCCAAAAGTTTAAGAAAGCTGGCATTTGATGAGTATAGGAACTTCCTCCCCAGAAATCATAAGTATCGAAGTGTGGAAAAACATATTTTCAATAGGAAAGAAGCGACTACATCAAAGCCCCAAAAAATGACACCTCACCTATTGTAGTTGGAATATAATAGAATTGGAGGTAATATCATCCCACCTAATGGTTGATGTTTGAAAATTATATATTTCAATTGTGTTTTGTTGGCTAAATATGTAGTTGATAATATTGAAGGTTGTGAAGGCATCACTGACCAGCTTCCAAAGGGACTAAAATTTTATCCCAGAGAATTTAGTAGGATGCCCTACTATGAACAACTACAAATTGTGCATTTGTTGGATGCTATGCATAGGAGAGAATGTAATAGAGACACTATGGAAAATATTGGATAGAAGGCGTGACAAAGAAAAACTTGGAAAAATTTGTAGTGACATTCATGATTCCAATCATGCAATGAAAAATATCATTGAATCAAATAGCCATGGAGACTGGATTAATGTAAGTGCTCTTCCTTGGATATTAACAAAGAAATAAAGTAATGCCATAAAAGAAGTCATACTCAAAATTTGATTTCCTACAGGATTTGCTACAAATATAAGCAATGTCATATCAAAGAAGAGTGATTTTGGTTTAGGGATGAAAATGCATGATTGGCATACCTTCATCAAAGTAAGTCACAGTATTTTGAAGTTACAAAATATTTGTGTAACTGCATTCAATTTTCATTGTATGAAATGATCAGTTGACAATTGTTGCAGTATTTTCTACCCATATCGCTCCGAGAGAACTTCAACAATAATATCAAACAAGTGATATATGATCTTGGAAAATACATGAGGTAAGCAGTGATATTTGTTCAATATATAAAATAATAATATCAAATAAGTAATATATTGTAAAGTCTTGTATTTATATATTTTTGTGTCTTCAATCCCTTGTAGGCAGTTGTCATCTGAAGAAATATATAAAGAAGATATAAAATATTGGAAGAAAATAATTCCTCATCTAATATGTGCAATACAAAAGTATAAGAACACTACCTCATACACCAAGTTGAGGAGATTGAATTGTGTAGACCTGTACATGCTAGGTCAATGTGGATGGTTGAGAGACACTTGAAATTTTTGAAGGGTTTGGTATGAAAAAGAGCATGTCCTGAGGGTTCTATAGCTGAAGGATATATGGTATACCAGATGATGGTGTATGTTACTCAATATCTTCCTAATATTACATCAAAGATCCATATAGATTGCTTTTGGGATCTCGACTCCATTAAAATATTTGAAGGGGAGTACTTGGTGGGAAACGATAGATTAAGGAAACTAAAAGGTAATAAATTATGAGATGTCATTGTAGTTAATTAATTCTAAATCTTCAAAATAAATCTGTTGTAACTGATCATCTATTTACTTTTGTACAGTCGCTAAAGATTTGGATGTAATACATTTGTTTATTGCAAACAATTAAGACTGGATGATGGTCTAGATTGAACGATGTCAACATTATGGTCATAGATTAAAATGGGAATCTGTATCTTCATTGGTTATAAAATCTCATCGTAATAGAGATCCCAATGTTACACAAAAGGAAATAGATTTAACATATGTTTTAAAAGATCACCAGGTACTTATAAATTTGCTAATCAACCATATGTTTTTTAACTCATGGTGCAATAATTTATACATGTTTGACATTATTGTAGGTGAAACACCACAAGGCTATGTTATGCAATGGTTGTAAATTTTGCATCAAAAAGTTGGATGACACGAAGAGAACTTGTGATTTTGGGATAAGTGCAGTCTTCCAGGTGACCAATATTTCATGTAAAAATGAGTTATAGAGCCAGCAAAAGGTTTGGTGTTTTGGTGGGTAGAGATATAACTGGTGGCATGTGGATCCATCATAGCTGCAATAAGGACGCAGTTGAGATCATGTGTGTGAAGATCTCAAGCCGGGATCTTGATATTGTCTCCATCAAGATGAAGAAGGGTAGAAGGTGCAAGAGAGAAAATACTAAGAGAAGGGTGAGAAGAATCTTCCAGAATGTTGTATGGATAAGATGGAAGTAGGGTGGTGGTATGAATCAGCAGCATGAAGAGTGATGTCTCGTAGCTAGTATGCACTCCATTGATGGGAGTCATTTGAAAAAGATAGAGTACGCAGGAGAAGCATGGACCCAGTGATGAAGACAAGGAAGCAAAATATTTGTTGCAAAAATCTCAACCATGCATTTCCATGGGACATGGAAATCTTTTAAGTCTTGGAGTATGATGTAGGGGCATCTTAGCATTGGAAATGTCTTAAATATCCTGGAATATTATGAACCTATAGGGTTATTGTAATGTGGCCTAGTAAGCCTTTTTGGTGCCTTACGAATGTAATGGGGTGCGAGACTTAGTTAAATGTTAGTAGCCTAAGTGTCTTAGACATAGAAGGTTTGTATAATCATGAAGTTGACAACTTCGTTGTCAACTCCACGACCCATTACTAGTTTAGTTCATATGGCCACCAGCTCCAAAACGGTCATTTGAGTCCATTAGAATAATGGGAAGTTAGAAATTAGTTATGATTTGGTTATGGTAGTTATCGGGTTCTTGAAGCCTTTATTATGGATGTAACTGAATAGAGGACAAAGAGAGAGAAAAGAGAATACGGGATATAGAGTGTGAGTGAAAAGTGAGGAAAGGTTTTGGGCTCTATAGCCTTAATCCAGAGATCCATTTATATGGTGTATACATTCGAATTTAAATATATTGTAATTATTTCTAATGGTTTTTGCAATCTCTTTTAATTCCTTTCTCTATCAGTAATATGAATTTGTTATGCAAATTCAAGTTCACAGAGTTATTTATTAAGGGAATAGTATTTGTTTCATATCTGTGGTTTTTAGAAGAAAGGATTTTGAATCAAGTTTTAGGGGCTATCGGTCTATTTTGATATGATAGTTCCAATTTGAAATGAAGGCGGAAATGGTTTTGAAAAGAAAACTAAGTGTTTAATTCCCGAGTGCATTAAGTTTGCAAACAGATTTTTAAGAACTGTCGCGCGTATCTTAAGTTGGTATTAAACCAAGAAATGGGTATCGATAGAGTGGTTGAGTTAGTTGATACCCACGTGGAAAGACATTGCTTTGATAGCCATTTTGGGATAGCTACGTAATGGAGACCCAAGGAAGAAGTGGTCAAGCCGTTTGTAGTTGGAGCAGTTGATATTACATATGCATGGTGTTGTAGTTCAATTCCAAAAATGATAGTCGACATGCAAAGAGACTTGAACTTGGTGTTTGAAATAGGAAATTTGGTGAGCGTATTGTCATATGTGCATACTCATTTCATAACAGTCCTGAGTGGACAATGGTAGCCATTTTAACTGACAGAAAGCCGAGTGTTAAAATCTTGAATCTTTTTGAGTTTATAATGGTTTTCACATGGAGCCAAAGATACACGGGTTTGATGGTCATGGTGGAGGGGAACCCGCAAGCTCTATGTGGGAGTTATTCATTTTGTTAGAATAGTTGAGTGACATTGGATGCCACATCCCAAAGCGACCGGAGAAGTTCCTTATGTTTAGTGTCAACCTTTGAGAATAGGAAAAGGTGACAAAACGTGGCGGAATTATTCTCAATGCGTGAGAATGGCTTGGTTTTTATAGCAGGAAAAAAGGGTGGTGAACGCATTTGATATACGTGCATGATGATAACATGATAGCAGAGACCCAAGAGGGAGATGTTTCTTTCGTAGGGTCATTTGGAATTTGAAGCAGCTCAAAGATAATGAATGACGTTCTTGAAGCAGCCAATGAAGGTCATTATGTGGTGAACTTGACATTAGGAGTAAGAGAAAAGGTGGCAGACATGCAATGCAGGTGCATTCTAGAGCACTCATCGAATCTTGGAGAGATGTATCAGCGATTGTTTGTGGAGTGGAAAATGTAGTCAATGCTAGTATCATTGGCATAATGAAGGATTTTGAGCCTCTAATCCGAGGTCTGTCAAGTAAGAACAGTGAGAAGTTGCAGATTTAAGAAAGATTATGGAGACTTTAGGAGAATGAAGGACTGGGTCGAATCGGTCGAATTCATACTACATCACAAACATAATAGGCTAACAAACATGTTGTTAACATATTTTATTAACAACATATTTTATTAACTAAGGTGAAAATATTGTGCTGCATAGACATGGCCATCAAAACTCGCAGGTCATCAAGCATTCCAAATGCAAAGATGTAAACAATGCCAGTATTAACATTCATGTTGTGCCATTAAATCAACAAATTCCATCAAAACTAAATTGAGTTAATAAGAAGACAAAGCTCGAATGCCTACGTCAAGTCATGGATTCCATATGAAGATCAAATGCTAAGGAATGATGACTATGCACATGCATAATTGTAGATGAGGATCAGTAATAGTGTTCCAAGCATTGCTTAGATCCTTTGGATATAACACCATATTTTCCTTCCTTCTAGGTTGTGGATCATATAGGAGCATACTAGATAAGAAGACCGGGTCAACACTTCATTACTTCAGGCAATGTGTGGTACCTTCATTATTTATGTTCATCCACTTATGTATGTTTTCATTTATTCATATTCTTTTGAAAATTGGCTATATACATATTCTTCTCGTGTGAGTCTTTCGACTATGATCAATTTAATTCTGTAAATCTTGATATAGAATTCGATATCAACCTACCGATATTAATACAATGTGGGGGAGTAGAAGCAAATATATGTACAGTTATAAAACCTAAAGTTAAATTTACAAAGTAACATATCATTTATAAAATGTACAGTAACATGCCATTTTTTGTTTGACATTTTTTGTCACAACTAAAGATTTCTCACCACGACCAAAGAGATTGACCATTTGCTATCAAAACCATATGTGCAAATATAAATATTAAGTACAACATGTCTAGTTTTTTTGCAGATATACACATTAAGGATCATGTCATATAATACAAGGGAATTCGATCAAAATAGGGAGACAATTGATAGATTGTTGTCTAACTTTCAAACAGAAGGTGATGGCAAATGTTATTGTCCGGGAAAGAGTTGTAATGATTAAAGACAAGAAGAATCACAATCAAAACAACAAAGGGATATTGTAGGGAGAATGACACATTGAAGGGGGGTTTGATTATCAGCCATTGGTAGTTTTTTTTTGTTATATTGTTTTCACAATTAATATGCTTATGAACCATGGAAGGAGGTTTGATTATCATATTTAAGGGGGGTTTGATTATCATCATTTTTCATATAGGTCGATCTCCCCAGTTTAGTACATGATATGGACCATCACATCTTAGAGGAACATGGGGGTGTGAATATAGAGGAACATGGAGGTGTGAGCATTGAAGCTGAAGATCATGATCCCATGGAAGATGGCGATTATGCGCCAGAAAACATATTCGAAGGTGATGGTATGAATGCATTAATATTTGACACATTTGGTACTGGTGCTACTGGTGCTGCTGATGATGATGATTATGATTATGATGAGGATGACATTAAAATTATCCATGATATACCTCTACTTGAGAAGGCGAACACGACCCTTTATGAAGGCTCCTAATCTACTCTTCTCTCTACTTTATTATTGTTGGTGAATTTGAAGGTTATGAATGGTTTATCAAAAATAGCAATGTCATGTATGCTAAGGTTTTTCATATACGTCATTATAGTCTATATTTAAGGTAAAACATATACCATTAAGATTTTTTTATAGTAACAACTTATATTTTTCGCTGTAGATTGATAGGTGAGTTTCTGTTACCACCATCAAATGTTCTCCCTTGCTCGTACTGAGAATTATGTGGCACTATAAAATATATTGGAATGGAGTATCAGCAATAGATGCTCATCCTAAAGATCATATTATTTATCATAAATAACACAAAAATACAACAGAATGCCCTGAATGTCATACAAGCATATATCAAGATGATTACATGACAAAAAAGGTGTCTCACAAGTTTCTTCGTTACATCCCCATAATTCCATGTCTGAAACGATTATTCAGGTACAATAGCTTGGCACAATTTATGGATTACCATGCACATGGAAGGAGTCAAGATGAAATTATTCAAATGGCCACAGATGGTTCATCATTTGTAGACATAGAGGAAAAGTGGCCACAGTTTAAAGAATAACCTCAAAATCTTAGGATTTCTCTGGCAGCAGATGGTGTCAATCTGTATGGAGAGATGAGATATGTTTACTCGGTGTGGCTTTCTTTTGTTATCAACAATAACCTTCCACCATGGATATTAATAAAGGGGGAGCACATTATGCTAGCAATGATTGTTCTAGGTATTTTATTATTTTATAGTTATCTACATGTAATTATAAGTCTTGGAGTGAAATGGCCACAATGTTGTTGTTAATTCAATTAGGTAAGTACCAAGTGAAAGATATGAATGGTTTCACTATGTATGATATCTATAGACCAATTGGAAAAAGACAATTTCAATTCCATGCAATGCTTGTGTGGATAATTCATAATGATCTAGGGTTGACACATTTCTATTGTATGTTATGGTGAATTCTAGTTGTACGCGATAATTCTAATTCTAAAAATTAACATATTGTATAGTCAGAAAATGGAAGCACTTCCATTTTAGACTTGTTTAGCCATTTGAGTAACTGGTTTGGGGTCATGACAAGCACCTTGACAAGGTTCCTGATCTTGACATGGCTTCCCCCCTATTCTTCCTTTCTGTCCACCATTTTCTGACCTGATTTCTGTATTCTGGGATACATACCTGTGTTTCTGGGATTCAGGGACAGGGTCAACCTCTTAGGATAGGGTCAACCTTGGCCCTGACCTAGGAAAGGGTTGACCTCAACCATGTCCTAGGAAAGGACTGACCTCGGCCCTGTCCCAGGGTCCAAATCCCAGGAACTTTTAGTTTTTCAAATGTCGGTCCTCACAAAAAGTTTTCTCCCGCTTCCGGGTCAGCTGTTTCGGGTTCTGAAGCGATTGATTCCTAAATTGTATTTAATATAGGTCCTATCCTAAGGGTAAAGGTTTTAATGGTGATTTAATTATCCTATTTAGGCGTCCTTAGAAGATTGTGCCCTAGTTTCATATAAAAGGGAGCTTTCTCCTTTCATTTTCTCTAAGCATCATGGAGCAAATGAAGTCTTTTAATCAAGCATCAAGCAAGTGAAGTGAAGCAAGTGATTAAGAAAGATTGGAAGCAAACATCCATCATTCTCAAGCATCCATTTTCATGAAGGAGATCCATTGGAGGCCATTGAAGTATTCAAGCCACCAGGTGCCCTTTTGGTGATCTCTCCATCCATCTTCTTCCAAGCCCTTTTCAAGATCAAGAACCCATTCAAGACTTGGTGTTGGAGATCTACAAGCAAAATATTGAAGACATCCTACTATTCTACATTCCATATTTTGAAGCATTCTTGTGGATTCACGGATTCGAATCCACCACAAGGACTTTACAAGCAAGGTGAATTTGAGTTTTTACTTTGTTGTCTTTATGCAATTTCAATTATACATTAACATTAATTCCAAAATCAGGGTTTGACGAAGGAAAACCCCTCCCCCACAAAAAACAAACCTTTTTTCTTGTAGGTATAGGTTTGGGACTATAGATCTGAGACCAGATCGAGATGCCCTTTTTAGTTTTCTTTCATACATCGTGAACAGGGACACTTTCGGATCTGTGTAGGATAGGGTTGGCATTTGTGGTATAGGGTCGACCTTTTTCATAAGATGACATTGAATCAGAAAAATATTTATGGGTTTTGTTCATCTCTACGTTTCGGTTCGAGATCAATTGTCAGCATTTCTAGAAACAGTCTACATACCTCAGAAAACAACAATCTTTGATCTGAAATTTTGTAAGGTTGGTTCATTCTTCTATCCATTTTCAATCATTTTAATTAATCATATTTAATCAATTAATTTACAGAATTTAAGATCCCCTTTCTTGTTCTCTTTCCAAATAGTTGATTCACTTGGGCATTAACCCTTTTACTTGGGTTGATCAAATTGGATCTCCTATTTGTGTATTTGAGGGTGAAAGAAAGGATCATCTTATCTTCCCCTAATCACAATAGCAATATACAATCAATATCAAACTTAATTAAGTGTAAGGTGTGAAATAGGGTTAAGGAATTCAATACACTTTAATCTAATTAATCAATCAATCAAACCACCTTTCCAAACTTCACATATTAATCCTTCACCCTCATTTTCACCACATTACATTTTGGTGAACCCGCAATAGACAACTCTTTCTTTTTGGTGTTAGATTTATATTGTGTATGTTAGATCTTGCATGTTCTTTCAAATTACATTTCAATTCAATAAATCTAAATTTTGTATTAGTTCATATACATTGTATTGGTGTATGAGCTTTACCATATCTAGTCCTACTTATAGTATCCCGATTAGAAGAAGCTGTAGACTTATGGGTTCCTTTGATCCTGAGTCTTCCACCCCTTTCCTTAGGATCCCAGATGACAACTTGTTTACTCATGATTCCAATCCTTCTATGGAGCATAACTCTTCTCACTCATCTCATGATGAGGATGATGCTTTAAGAGTTCCTCCTGAACAAGTGCAAAACCTTTCAACCAAACTTGATAAAATGAGAAATTGGCTTATCCAAGAAAACCATAATCAAGATTCCATCCAAGCTATAGAGGCTCTTGAGAAAGTTCTACATGATAATGATCAAGGTATTAATTTCTTGCGTAGTATTACTCATCTTGTGAATGTGAATGTTAAACCTTTAGCCCAAGAGGCTCAAGAGTTAAGATTCACCCCTATTTTCACTAGTGTAGGACCTTCTTCTATTCCTCTACCTAGTATTCCTACTTATACTCCTCCTTTGATAACAACTTCTCTCCCAAGCGCACCTATTCTTGTGAGTGCTCCACTAGTATCTTTACCTACCTCACAACCTTCATATCATAGTGTGCCTTTTACTTATACTAATCCTCTTCCAATTGTGGTCCCTAATGTTCCACTAGTTGTGTCTTCTATTCCTGCTACTTATTACACTTTTCCTAGTGTTCCTAATATTGCTATGCCACCTGTTTCCTCTAATGATTCTACAATTATTAGTTTGGCTCAAACTGTGTCATCTTTACAACAA
>MU227672.1:351272-365859 GCA_018584345.1 Thuja plicata
AATTATTAGTTTGGCTCAAACTGTGTCATCTTTACAACAACAACTTGCATCTTTAACTCAATCCAAATTTAGCATTCCTACATGTGATATGGGTAGTCCTTTATCCATAGACATCATTCGTGCTACTGTCCCTCAGCAAGCCGATATGCCTCATCTTGAGAATTACAATGGTAAAGGTGATCCTGTTCCTCATGTTAAAACATTTCAAATCCTTTGTAGTGATTATACTCATGACCATAGGATTTTTGTTAAATTGTTTGCTAGAACATTTCGAGATAAGGCTTTATAATGGTATTGTTCCTTACCTCCTTAGTCCATTGACTCTTTTCCCAAACCTGCTAATTCCTTCATTCAACAATTTCAAAATAACATTACACAACAAGTGTCCTTATCTGATTTAATGCATTGTAAATAAAATGTTAAGGAAAAATTGACTGATTTTATTGGTAGATTTAAGCATTTGTTTGCTCAGATTTCTTATCCTGTTCTTGATATGGATATTCAACATATGTTTATTTCAAATTTACAAAAATATATTAGAGATAAGATTCTGCTTACTGAATTTACCTCCTTTCAACAATTGTGTGCAACACTTCACCATTATCAATTACAAGTGAGTCAGTTTGAGAGCAACACTCCAATGGCTCCTGTTCCAATTGATAAGGGTGATAATGCTTCTAATCCTAATAAGTTTCAGAAATCTAACAACTATGTTGAGATTAATAAATAGATGGATGCAGTTTTTGATCAAGTTGCAGCTACATCCAATAGTGCTTCTACATCCATTGCGTTTCGTATGAATCGTATGTTTACTCCTCTCTTTGAAACTTTACATTCTATAATTAGTAGTTTGTTAAGTGCTAATATGATTACCTTTCCTCCTATTCAACCTCTCCTTCCCACCATGATAGCTTGAAAATCCTTTGATTCTACTGCTTTCTGTCAATACCACCGCCAGAACGGCCATGACACTAAAAAATGTTACTCTCTAAAGAATAAGATTCAAGACTTAATCAATTCTAAAGCTTTGTCTATTGATACTCTCGATGGAAGTGGAAATAAATTTGTTTCTCCTCCTAATCAAAACCTCCAAATCTATACCAATCCTTTACCGACACATGATACTAATACTATAGCTCAACCATCTTCTGTAGACATTATTTATGATTCAAAGATGGATGCTCTTGATAATATTGTTAATGATGTGGAGAGTGTGGCGCCATCTAAATTTATTGTTCAAGATCCTTCACCTCTACTTCAACTTCCAATTCCACCTAATACTCAAAGACAAACTAAGGATAAGCGACCTAGGGAGCTTTTAATTACCTTTGATGATTCTAAAATGATTAAGGCTCCTGATGGTCCCCTTTATATCTATGCTAGGATTGCTAAGATACCTAACCATGGTTGTCTAGTTGATCCCACATCTTTAATTAATGTTATTACTAAAGAAAATCTTTTCATGAAAGGATTACAACGTGATTTTTATGATTCATCTGATGCATGGATCCAAAATTGTAATGGCTTTCATTATCCTGCACTTGGTTCTATTACCTTACCGGTTGAACTTTGTGGTAAAGTTATAGATACTACCTTCATCATTATTCCTAATTCTGAACAATTTCAAATCAAATTTGGTTTACCTTGGATAACTGTTATGCATGCTATTGCTTCTCCCATTCATAAATGTCTTAAATTCATTCATAATGGAGAAGTAAAAACAATTAATCATAGTTTGTATCAACCATCTAGGCCTAGGGATTGTGCTACTCTTGATTTATTTTGGCCTTCATTACCTAACTCATGTCCTCCTCACCCTGATCATCTCTTTCGCTCATATCAAGCTTACAAACATCACAAAATTGCTGAGTTAAGTATGCCTCAGATTGATTTCAACCATGCTCTTTTGCCTACTCCTGCAATACCTCCTTTATCCATTAATGCTAATAAAATTGATCAAACAACCTATTGAAAATCCTCCTATAGAACCTATGAAGAAACATGTTGTCATTCCTCCTAGTTCTCAGCATGTGTCAAACAAAGTTAAACGTAACAAATCTGCTAATGAACATTGTAAGAAGCATAGAGCTAATGCTAGAGCCCATGCTTCTATGATGCAAAACTCTTCACCTACCTTTGATCAACCTATGCCTAATGTAGTGGATGTTCCTATTCATGATGTTAAGACAAATGAGTATGATGATCCTATTCACATCTTGGATCCTATTTCAATCAACCTTGATGAGGAGGACACTCTCGATAATCCTATTGATCTTAGTGATGAATATGAGACCATTGATCTTGATAATGATTTACCTCATATGCTTTCCACTCAATTAACAATCGCACCTAGTATCGAGCAACGTGATTCTCAAGAGGATCCTTGTTTGGAACTGGCTATCATTCCTACTATATTGGATATAGTCCCTCTTGCGAGTTGCCCACCTACCCTATATGACATAAATCAAGATGGGGAGGGGTGGCAACATGTTTGATTGGATCATCCTCTATGGTAAGCCTTCTTTGTTTATATGTTGTATTGTGTTTCCCCTGTAATGTGATTTATATGTTTGTTAGATTCTTTTATACGACCCTTGTTACTCTATTGGTGCAAGGTGATAAAGGAATCAACTCTGTTGTGCAATTCTTCTATGTGTATCTTCATTATTTTATATGTTGTTTCATGTTATGTTGTACTTGTGCTATTGTTTGTAACTGTTTCCTTGTATAATCTACTTGGATCTGCGACATGGTAGCACTAATTCTTTTTGGTCTCCAGGTTGTGGTCCAAAAAGATTCCTCTTCATAACTCTTTAGTGTCTTTCCTCATTTGTGATTGTAGTTCTACTTTCTTTGGGGAATGATGTTAGGTCATTTGCAATAATATCATATTTATATGTACATGTTATCATATGATCGTACTAACCCCACATTAGGTGCATCCCTTTTCTGTTCTTATGTATGTTCATGTTTTTATTTCTTGTGATTTGTCTTCCTTTGGGGGCATCTCGCAGTGGAAACGTAATCCGTAGAGTTGTTTATGTTTCTGTTAAAGCCATTTATCCTATTAAAGTGTTAGCAATGAATTTAACGTGGGGGCATACACTCTACTCACTTTTTGCACACACACACATTAAAAATAGTTTTCAAATACCTTAAAAACCTTTTCCCTCTATGGATTAAAAGAAACTAATCCTTAAAGCATGGTCATTTTACCTTTTTTTAGGATCTCTTGATCCCTCTAGTTTAAATTTACATGGATCTCTTGATCCCTCTAGTTTTCAAATTTCAATGTTTTGATCCCTTTAAGAATGGATCTCCCTAATGGGTTGACTAGTGAGTAGTCACATTCACAAGGCAATTCAACTCCATCTTTCCAGTTACGCTTTTGTGTGGTTCACAATGGGACATAAGTTCTCATTGGGTGAGATAATCACAACCTTTTTCTCTTTCCTTAACTAAGTGATGTCTCTCTTATTGTGATCCTGGGGTTGATAAAGACTTAAGTCCCTTGGGGGATTGAGGTTTTCTTTATCCCTTTTTATTCCAATAAGATTGTATTTTCTTTATATTCTCCTTTACCAAGAGTTTGTGTTGAACTCATACTCTTGCTAAAGTGGGGGCTAAATGTATAGTCAAAAAATGGAAGCACTTCCATTTTAGACTTGTTTAGCCTTTCGAGTAAGTGGTTTGGGGTCATGACAAGCGTCTTGACCAAGTTCCTAATTTTTACATGGCTTCCCCCCTATTCTGCCTTTCTGTCCACCATTTTCTGACCTGATTTCTACATTCTAGGATACAGACCTATGTTTCTAGGATTCAGTGACAGGGTCGACCTCCTAGGACAGGGTTGACCTCAGCCCTAACCTAGGACAGGGTTGACCTCAGCCCTGTCCTAGGATAGGGCCAACCTCAACCCTGTCCCAAGGTCCAAATCCTAGGAACTTTTGGTTTTCCAGATGTCGGTCCTCACAAAAAATTTTCTCCCGCTTCTAGGTCGGCTGTTTCGGGTTCCGAAGTGATTCATTCCTAAATTGTATTTAATATAGGTCCTATCATAGGGGTAAAGGCTTTAATGGTGATTTAATTATCTAATGTAGGCCTCCTTAGAAGATTGTGCCCTAGTTTCATATAAAAGGGAGCTTTCTCCTTTCATTTTCTCTAAGCATCATGGAGAAAACAAAGTCTTTTAATCAAGCATCAAGCAAGTGAAGTGAAGCAAGTGATTAAGAAAGACTGGAAGCAAACATCCATTATTCTCAAGCATCCATTTTCATGAAGGAGATCCATTGGGTGCCTTTGAAGGATTCAAGCCATAAGGTGCCCTTTTGGTGATCTCTCCATCCATCTACTTCCACGCCCTTTTCAAGATCAAGAACCCATTCAAGACTCAGTGTTGGAGATCTACAAGCAAGAGATTGAAGACATCCTACTATTCTACATTTCATATTTTGAAGCATACTTGTGGATTCACGGATTCGAAGCTGCAACAAGGACTTTACAAGCAAGGTAAATTTAAGTTTTTACTTTGTTATCTTTATGCAATTTCAATTATACATTAAGGTTAATTCCAAAACTGGGGTTTGACCAAGGAAAACCCCTCCCCCACAAAAAACAAAACTTTTTTCTTGTAGGTACAGGTTCAGAATTGTAGATCTGAGATGAAATTTGGATACCCTTTTCAGTTTTCTTTCGGATAGCCCGAATAGGGACACTTTCAGATCTGTGTAGGACAAGGTTGGAATTTGTGGTATAGGGTCGACCTTTTTCATAAGATAACATTGGATCAGAAAAATATTTCTGAGTTTTGTTCGTCTCTGCATTCCGGTTTGATATCAATTGTCAGCATTTCCAAAAATTGTCTACAGACCTCAAAAAATAGCAATATTTAATCTATAATTTTGTAAGCTTGGTTCTTTCTTCTATCCCTTTTCAATCATTGTCATTAATCATATTTAATCAATTAATTTACAGAATTTAAGATTCCCTTTCTTGTTCTCTTTCCAAATAGTTGATTCACTTGGGCATTAACCCTTTTACTTGGGTTGATCAAATTGGATCTCCTATTTGTGTATTTGAGGGTGAAAGAAAGGAGCATCTTATCTTCCCCTAATCAAAATAGCAATATACAATCAATATCAAACTCAATTAAGTGTAAGGTGTGAAATAGGTTAAGGAATTCAATACACTTTAATCTAATTAATCAATCAATCAAACCCCCTTTCCAAACTTCACATATTAATCCTTCACCCTCATTTTCACAACATTACACATATTTAATCTAATTTTATAGTTATCTTATAGGTCTTCAAACAAAGGGAAAATTTTCATGTCCAATGTGTGGTCCAAAGATGAAATATTATTATTCCAAAAGTTTACAAAAGCGGGTGTTTGATGAGTATAGGCACTTCCTCCCTAGAAATCATAAGTATCAAAGTGAGGAAAAACATCTTTTCAATGGGAAAGAAGAGACTACATCAAAGCCCCGAGGAATGACACCTCACCTATTTCAGTTGGAATATAATAGAATTAGAGGTAATAGCGTTCCACCTAATGGTTGATGTTTGAAAATTATATATTTCAGTTGTGTTTTGTCGGCTAATTATGTAGTTGATGATATTGAAGGTCATGAAGGCATCACTGACTAGCTTCCAAAGGGGCTAAAATGTTATCCTAGATAATTTAGTAGGATTCCCTACTATGAACAACTAAAAATTGTGCATTTTTTTATACTATGCATATTAGAAAGAATGTAACAGAGACACTGTGGAAAATATTGGATGGAAGAAATGGAGAAATATATCATTGAATAAAATAGAAATGGAGACTGGATTAATGCAATTTCTCTTCCTTGGCTATTAATAGAGCAACAAAGTAATGCCATAAAAGAAGTCATACACAAAATTTGATTTCCTACAGGATTTGCTGTGAATATAAGCAATGCCACATCAAAGAAGAGTGATTTTGGTTCAGGGATGAAAATGCATGATTGGCATACCTTCATCAAGGTAAGTCATAGTCTTTTGTAGTTACAATATATTTGTGTAACTGCATTCAATTTTCATTGTATGAAATGATCAGTTGATAATTGTTGCAGTATTTGCTACCCATATCACTCTGAGAGAACTTTGACAATAATATAAAACAAGTGATATATGATCTTGAAAAATACATGAGATAAGTAGTGATATTTGTTCAATATATCAAACAATAATATCAAACAAGTAATATATTATAAAGTCTTGTATTTATATACTTTTGTTTCTAATGTGTGAAACGCAAAAGTGTTTACCTTCAAAAGTATTTACCTTCAACCCTTTTCAATGCACAAGAACACTACCTCATACACCAAGTTGAGGAGATTGAATTTTGTGGACCTCTACATGCTAGGTCAATGTGGATGGTTGAGAGACACTTGAAATTTTTGAATAGTTTGGTATGAAAAAGAGCATGTCCTGAGGGTTCTATAGTTGAAGGATATATGGTATACCAGATGATGGTGTACGTTACTCAATATCTTCCTAATCTTGCAGCAAAGATCCATATAGATTGCATTTGGGATCTCGACTCCATTGAAAAATTTTAAGGGGAGTACTTGGTGGGCAACGAGATTTAGGAAACTAAAAGGTAATAAATTATGAGATGTAATTGTAGTTAATTAATTCTTAATCTTCAAAATAAATTTTTTGTAACTGATCATCTATTTACTTTTGTACAGTTGCTAAAGAGTCGAATGCATTACATTTATTTATTGCAAACAATCAAGATTGGATGATGGTCTGGATTGAATGATGGCAATATTATGGTCATAGATTAAAATGGGAATTCATATCTTCATTAGTTATGCAATCTCATTGTAATGGAAATCCCAATGTTACACAAAAGGAAATAGGTTTAACATATGGTTTAAGAGTTCACCAGGTACTTATAAATTTTTTAATCAACCATATGTTTTTCAACTCATGATGCAATAATTTATACATGTTTTACATTATTGTAGGTGAAACACCACAAGGCTATGTTCTGCAATGGTTATAAATTTTGCATCAAAAATTCAGATGACACAAAGAGAACTTGTGATTTTGGGATAAGTGCAGTTTTCCAAGTGACCAATATTTCATCTAGAAATGACTTACATCCTCGAGAGTCACAAAATTGATACTATGGTATTTTGGTTGATATACTTGACTGTGACTTTAATTCCTTAAAACTAGTTATCTTCATCGTGAAATGGTATAGACTATGTTTTAATCAAAATCATCCTGATAAAACTGTTATTGAACATGACAGTGGATTTCCAATGATTAATACAAGGTTATTTGAGCTAGTTGGGGAAGAGCCCTATGTTCTTCCAAGCCAATGTGAGTAGTTATTTTACTCAGAGGTTCCACATAAACTGGGTTTGTCATTTTTTGTTATACATGATCCAAAAGGAAGGCTGATAATGTATAATGTGATGGAAGAAGAAGATACTGAGGAAGAGGAAGAAGTGGATGATGATTTAGATGATGATCGGGATTGAGATTTAGTCGAAGAAGAATATGAAGAAGAAGATGATGATGATGCTTCTACTGATCACGATGATGATGAGGAGGATGATGAGGATGCTGATGATGATGATGACAATGATAGTGGTGGTGATGATGTTGTCAATAACAATGATCTTGATGATGAGATGGATGAAGATGAATATCAATGACATGAATGAAATGTACAATTATGCCAGATGTTTGGCATGTTTTAACGAGTGTTTAGGGTTAAAATATACACTTTTCCATTCATATGCTTAGGGTTTCATATTAATGCCATTTTTGATTTATCGTGAATATCTAACTTCTCTTATTCACCTTGTTTTATATCTCCTACTTATATCTTTGATCTTTTGTTAAGAGAAATTTCATTCAAAAAGAGTGTATTTAATCTCTAAATACTATCTTATGGGATTTTCTTTTGATAATTTTCTATTTTCTTGCACATCAATGATGTTAAATCACAGGGGATTCTCTTTGTTCCCTGCAATGGAGTGAGCTAATTTGGAAAGTATAAATAGATAATTTTAATAATGTATAATGTCCTTCACAGGATGTAATAAAAACTATGGAGTGAACTATGTTTGTTTGATTATATAACTATTATCTTTTGTTAGGTATCCCACACAGTCTCATGGATTGTCAGTTACAAGTCGATACACACCATAGAGATTAATGTCTTTTACCATTTGTAAAATATCTCTGTCATTTCTACTTGTCTCTCTCATTTCATGAAGTGTGGGTACGAGCGAATAGGTATTTGTCAGATTTGTCTTCCTTGAGCGAGGAAAATCTAGGAATGGAAGAAGAAAGTGAGAAATTTAGTATGTCTAAATCAAGGAGATCGACTCAAGGTCAAAATATCAGAAAGAAATTCAATAAACACATGGAATTTTTCCTTGCTCAAGCTGGGTCATGTTATTATGATGATGAGAGAAAAGGCAACTCTGAGGTGCCCTTTGATGAACTATAACTGATTAAATGTTTGAAGATGTTAAGTTGATGATCACCAAGACATAGAAAGTTAATGCAAGACATTAAATCAGTTAATGTATTGTATTGTCATTGATGTCAACTTGATATAATCTATATGGTCATGAACATATTGCTAAAGACTTCATAGAACCAATGAATCAAAGGCTATGCTATCAATAATGCATAAAAGTCAATTATTCACAAAGTGACTGTATACACCGATGGAGTGCACACTAACAGACAGAGTAAAACAAAGAGAGAAAAGTCATAGTGTTACCCAACAAGCAAAAGCACAACATTACCGATGAGCAAAGTCACAGTGTAACCCAACAAATAGAAGAACAATGTAACCCGACAGACATAATTACAGTGTTGCCTGACGGATGGAGATCTTGAAGACAACTGAAGTCACACTGACAAAATAGTAAGTTGTCAATGACAACTAGCTGAAGTATTGACCGACAGAACAAAGAATTCATAAATGACCAAATGCTTAGCTAACAAGAGCTAAATATAGATTTAACTAGTACTTATCATTGTTTTAATCGACAAGATAAAGCTGGAGATAAGTAAAATATTTAAATCTTCTTTGTCCGATTGGCAAGATGATCTCTACAAGATTAAAATAGAGTTTTACTTTAAATCTAATTGGCAAGAATTGTCGATTACGCCAAGATCAAGAAAGCCAAGAAATGGTGAAATCACCTCTATATAAGAGAGACAAGCTTATTTAATATGAATAGTGGGAGTGACAAGAAAATAGATGCTAAGGAGATTTTGAAGGAGAAGAAAGTCTCCATTCATACCTAATCAATCAAGCTGAAGAAAGAGATAAATTTTGTAGGCACTACCGAACATTGATACAACATCACAGATAAAAATAGTGTGGAGCAAAGGTATTGAATTCATAACATTGATCAGAAAGGTAATGCACTTACGATAGATCTAAAAAACTACAATTCAAGTTGTATATGTGAACATATCAATTTACTGTTTCAGTTTAACCACTAAGGCATCAATTCTCTTAACTGAGCTAGAATTAAAAGCCTTTTGTAATTGAGATACATCCCAAGGAGTATAAAAAAGATTGATCATACAAAGTAGCATTGGATATGCCTGATACCTATTGGCAGGCCAAGTGAGTATTTGATCAAGGATGGTAGCATTAGATGCCAGATACTAAGCGAAAAACTATTCATTTAAATCCTCTAACAAGGTCACACCTAACAATGTGTTTGTAACCTTTAACATGGTTGGCTCTTAATTCATAAGAGTGAAAATTTGGGGTACCGGTCCCAGGGGTTTTTCCCTTAACAGGGTTTCCATGTTAAAAATCCATTTTTCATGTGTCTATGAGTCATTACTTTATTATTTTTCATTTCACATAAGTAAATCAGGATTGATTGATATACACTAGTTATTTACTATGTTTCAGTAAATAGACAGATTGCTTATCAGTAAACATAGAGTAGAACGTTTTACAAAGCATTCCGACAAGTAGTAATTTGATACAAGTATTTCAAGGAAATCATCTTGTAGGATTGAATATAACTAGAGGCTTATATATGTGGTAATAAGTTTTAAGGGTTCATTTAAGGATTAATTTTTGAGGCCACTGATTCACCCCCCCCCACTCTTAGTTATTACTAATAATTGCTATTAGAGCTTGTGTGTTTAGAAAGAAGGTTTCAAGACCTAAGCTAAAGTTTAGAAGATGAACAGACGAGATGTGCCCAAGTTGAACAAAGACAACTTTGCATCATGGAAAAGTAGGATAAGAATCCACTTATCAGGTATTGGAAATGATGTTACTCACTACTTAGATATTGAATATGTGTTGACCACAGGAGCACTCACAGTTGAATAAATGAGAGAAAAGCATGAGCACAAGTGCATGATAATAGATCTTTCTCCTCACTCTCTGATGCTGGATTTGAAGATGTCAAAGCATGCACAACTACAAAGCACATGTGGGATAAATTGAAGCTTGTACATGGTGGTGATAAAAATGTTTTGAGAGCCAAGGAAGAAAGCCTTAGAGGAAAGTTTGATGATCTCAGAAGGAAAGAAGGTGAAAACATCACATAATACAACACAAGAATCAAAGAGGTAGTTAACATTATTTGAGGATTTGGAGGTGTACTAGAAGAAGAGACAGTGGTAAGTAAAATTCTAATAACCTTACTGCCTACTTATGCTATTAGAGTATATTCCATACAAAAAATGAGAGCAGTAGCAAATAACAATGTTACTCTAGATAGTTTGATTGGAAGACTGATTTCATTTGAGATGAATAAATTTGATAATAGTGTCTCACCAAACATAGAGTTTGCATTCAAATCTTCTTTAAAAATAAGTAAATCAATTCATCGACACACTATGAGAAAAGATAGTGATAGTGAAAGTGAAATTGAAGAAGAAGATCTTGATAAAATTGAAGCACTTATGGCTAAAAGAATGCAGAAAGGCAAAGGTAAATCACCACTTGCATGTTTTAATTGTAAAGAGATTGGAAATTTTTTTGCAAGATGTCCTAACAAAAGAAAAGATGACAGAAGTAATCATAGATCATTTGAAAAGAAGTTTGACAGAGGTGATAACTGAGATTACAGAAGCAACCGACAATCAGAAAGAAGAGATACCCGAGACTACAAGGACAAAGGAAAGAAGGCCAGTTACCTAGCTACATGCAAAGATGAATATATTGACACCAAATCTGATTAAGACATCAAGATGGTGTTTGTGGCAGTAAAAGATGATTCAAATGATGATGAAGAAAGGTATGTAGAAACTACACTCATATCTAAAGTTACTAAAAATGATGTCTGGATCATAGATAGTGGCTGCACTCACCATATGACCAGTGACAAACAAAATTTTGAGACTTTTGAATACTATAATGATGGCTCAGTAAGAATGAGTAATGATACACCTTGTCTAGTTGAAGGTAGATGAATGATAATGTTGAAAAACCTGATAAAATGTGAAAATGATTATTCGGTGAAATGATTGAATTATAATCTATTGAGCGTTTCTCAGTTGAATAATTTAGGTCACAAAGTAGCATTTAAAAATAAGAAGGAAAATATCTTCAATGAATCAGGAAAGCTTATTGGTATTGGTGAGCAAACAAACGGTAACTTATTCTATCTGAATGATACTAACAACACTTTCTTAATGGATAGAAATAAAGACATATGGTTATGGCATAAAATATTGTGTCATGTAAATTTTGACAACATGATAAAGATAAGAAGAAAGAGAAATCTAAGAGGCTTACCAATGATGACCAAGCCTGACAATATCATGTGCAAAAATTGTCAAAAAGGTAAGATGACAAAGTCTAGGTTCAAAAGAAAAATCCATACATCTGATGTCATTCTAGAATTAGTCCATACTAATCTATGTGCACCTATGAGGACAAAGAGTTACTATGGTGATGGATATTTTATTCTCTTTGTTGATGATTACTCTAGAATGATGACAATTATGTTTCTAAAAGATAAATAAGCACTCAAGATGTTTAAATGGTACAAAGCAATGGTAGAAAAACAAAGTGATAAGGAATTAAAATGCTTAAGATTAGATAGAGGAGGGGAATTTATTTCAGATGAATTCACTAACTTTTGTAATGAGCATGGAATCAAAAGAGAAGTCTCTACACTGAGAACACCACAGCAGAATGAAATTTCTGAGAGAAGGAACATATCCATTATTGATTGTTCAAGGAAACTGATGATAGAGAAGGACATCACCCAAATCTTCTAGAGGGAATCTATCAGTACTATTGTTTACACATTGAACATAGTAAAATTAAAGAAAGACACCAAGAAGACACCCTATGAACTATGGTATGGTTACGCACCCAGTGTAAGTTACTTCAAGATTTTTGGTAGTCAATGTTATATCTTAAATGATAATAGAAATGGAAAGCTTGAATCAAAAAGTGACAAAAGGTATCTTTCTAGGGTATTCCACCAAGGCAAGGCTTATAAATGTTTCAATAAAGCCTCTAAAAAAATTGTTGAAAGTGAAAATATAAAGATAGATGAATTTGCAGAGAAGAATGAAAAGGAAAGCACAAAAGAACCAAAAGACTAAAACAAGTTTGTTTACAATGAATAACTTGACAGTCTACCCGAGCAACAATGTATAGCTCCCGAGCAACAGATTATTGCACTTGAGCATCAGGCTGCAAATACAAAAAATTAGGATATTACCCAAGATGATGTACCAAGCGATGGAGATCAAAATGAAGGACAAAATGATGATCAAGATGATTGACAAAGAATTTAACCTGAACTTGCCAGATATGTTAGAAGGAACTATCCACAAAACTAGATCATTGAATACAAGAAGGCTGGTATGAGAACTAGAAGTAAGTCTCTAAACACAAGATGTCTTATTTGTGATTTTGAGCCAAAATATGTCAATGTTGCACTTGATAATGAAGAATGGATTAGTGCTATAAATGAAGAACTTGAACAGATTGAGAAAAAAAAGACATGGACACTTGTACCGAGACTAGATGACAAGAATGTCACTGGTACAAAATGGATATTCAGAAATAAACTGGATGAGAATGGAGAAGTCACCAAAAACAAAGCAAGACTAGTCTGCAAGGGGTATGCACAACAAGAAGGGATTGATTATAGAGAAACTTTTGCATCCATTGCTAGGCTAGAAGGAGTGAGAATATTACTTGCTTATGATGCATGTTAAGGATTTAAGGTATACATGAGGAAGAGGTCTACATTGAACAATCAGAAGGGTTTGTTGATCCAGACAAGAGGAACATGTTATGTAGACTACACAAAGCCTTGTATGGATTGAAACAAGCACCCTGAGCCTGGTATGAAAGACTTCATTCCTATCTCATAAGTATTATATTTGTAAGAACTAGTGAAAACAATAATCTTTGTTTGAAGGAAGATACTGATGCTAACATTTTGATTGCTAAAATATTTTTTGATGACATCATATATGGTGGCAATGATATGCTATGCAAATCATTTGCAAATAAAATGAGAAAAGAGTTTGAGATGTCTATGTTTGAAGAGATCGTGTTCTTTCTTGGTCTGCAGATCATGCAACAAGTGAAGGTATTTTCATTACACAATCCAAATACATCAAGGAAGTGCTAAAAATATTCAAGCTGGAAGATTCCAAGCCAGTTGGAACACCAATGGCAACTGGATGTAAGCTGAAAAAGGAGGAAAAGTCACCTGAGGTAAATCAAACTTTGTACATATCAATTATTGTGAAATTCATTTACGTTGTACATACCAGGCCAGATATTGCACATGCAGTAGGAATATTTGCAAGATTTTTTTTCTAATCCTAGGGAATCACATATGACTACTATGAAGAGAATCCTAAGATATCTGAAGAATATTAAGGAATATGGCTTATGGTATAGAAGAGAAGGAAAATTTGAACTTAAGGTCTTTATCGACGCTGATTGGGCTGGAAATATTGATGATTGAAAGAGCACGATTGGAGAAGTAGTCTTTATGGGTGACAAACTTGTCACATGGATCAGCAAGAAGCAAGGATGCATCTCTCTATCGAATGCAGAAGAAAAGTATGTTGTTGTTGCTGCAAACTTCTCAAATATTGTATGGATCAAACAGTTACTAGAAGGTATGAATATGAAAATTATTGAACTAGTAATTATCTATTGTGACAATGCCAGTGCAATAAACATTTCCAGAAATTCAGTCATGCATGCTAAAACAAAGCATATTGCTATCAAGTATCATTATTTGAGAGAACAAATTCAAGGAAAGGAGGTGATACTTGAGTATGTGCAATCAAAGGAATAATTAGTTAATATCTTCACCAAGCCACTATCGAAGGATGCATTTGAGTACTTGAGAAAGAGACTAGGGGTCAGACCCTTGTCTACTGGTCAGTAAAATGACTAGAAGGCTGCATCAGCCTACATATTATTAGAATATTGATGCAGGAGCATCCTGGGTGTAAGGGCAATCTTGCATCACCCAAAAATATTTCTGTTTTCTTTTCAATAAGGGCTACCTTGTGTAGAGCTGCTATTTATGGAAACTTGCTATTTTTAGTAA
>MU227672.1:371586-396825 GCA_018584345.1 Thuja plicata
GTGGAAATTGCCTATATAAAGAAGGCCCGTAGTGTTGTCTTAGGCAGTTCGGGGCAGTTCTGGGTGGATCAGAGTAATAATTCGAGGCTTTGTCCTACAGAATATTGTAAGTGAAATGCCCATGTGGTTTTGCATATTGTAATTCTGAAAGTTTGTAATTCCACATTTGTGGAGATAATAAGAAGCCCATTCATTAAGGGGAGCACCCTTCATCAAATATCATTCATGTTGATGTAAGAAAAGAGATGGAATTCAAAGATACGTCTATACACAACAAGGTATTTATCTACTCGAAACACCAGAGTTATTATAGTGCTGATGGATTGGAAAATTCAAGGAGTATATTATGGATAGAAAGGATTTTTTGGCATTACTGTCAAATATTTGTTTGGCATTGCTATCAAAAGGAGAGATTATATCCATTATAATACTAGGGAGAGATTATATCCATCACATTATCCAAAGGGAGAGATTGTTGACAAAGGAGAAAGGGAGAGTACATACAAAGGGAGAGATTGTTGACAAAATAGAAAAGAGACATCATAAGAAAAGAACAGTCAAAGGGAGAGAGTTTGACATAAGAAGAGAACACATCACATCAGAAGAAGAAATATTCTACATCTATCTAGTGAAGGGATTGGAGATAGAAAAAGAGCTACAAGAATCAAGTCTAAGCTATGAGAGCTTACTGAGGACTAGATATTTGTATTGGTTATAGTATATAAGATTGGTAGTTTGATGAATTTCAACTATTATATTTCATATTGTATTAGCAATAATATAGTGTGATAATGTAGTGTGTTTCCATCAATGCCAAAGGGAGAGATTGATGAACTATAACTGATTAAATATTTGAAGATGTTAAGTTGATGATCACCAAGACACATAAAGTTAATGCAAGACATTAAATCAGTTAATGTATTGTATTGTCATTGATGTCAACTTGATATAATCTGTATCATCATGGACATATTGCTAAAGACTTCAAAGAACCAATGAATCAAAGGCTATGCTATCAATAATGCATAAAAGTCAAGTATTCACAAAGTGACTATATACACCGACGGAGTGCACATCGACGAATAGAGAAAAACCAATGAGAGAAAAGTCATAGTGTTACCTGACGAGAAAAAGAAAAACATTGCTGATGAGAAGAGTCACAGTGTAACCTGATGGATAGAAGCACAGTGTAACCTGATGGACAAAATTACAATGTTGCCTGACAAATGGAGATCCCAAAGACAACTGAAGTCAGACCGACGGAATAGTCAGTTGTCACCGACAACTAACTAAAGTATTGACTGACAGAACAAAGAGTTTAGAAACAACAAAATGCTTAGATATCAAGAGCTAAATATAAACTTAACTGGTACTTATCATTATTTTAATCGACAAGATAAATCTGGAGATAAGTAAAAGATTTAAAGCTTCTTTGTCTAGTTGGCAAGATGATCTCTACAAGATTAAACTGGAGTTTTTCTTTAAATCTAATTGGAAAGAATTGTGGATCACTCCAAGATCAAGAAACCCAAGAAATGGGGAAATCATGTCTATATAAGAGACAAACTTATTCAAAATGAATAGGGGGAGTGACAAGAAAATAGATGCTGAATAGATTCTGAAGGAGAAGAAAGTATTCATTCAGACCTAATCAATCAAGCTAAGGAAAGAGATAAATTCTGTAGACACCAATGAACAATGATACAACATCACAGAGTAGAACAGTGTGGAGCAAAGGTACTGAATTGATAACATTGACTAGAGAGGTAATACACTTACAATAGATCTGAAAATCTGCAATTCAAGTGGTATATGTAAACAGATCAATTTACTTTTTTAGTTTAACCACTGAGGCATCAAGTCTCTTAACCGAGTAGGACTTAAAAGTCTTTTGTAATTGAGATACATCCCAAGGAGTATCAAAAAGTTTGATCATACAAAGTAGCATTGGATATGCCTGATACCTATTGACAGGCCAAGTGAGTGTTTGATCAAGGATTGTAGCATTTGATGCTAGATACTAAGTGACAAACTATTCATTTAAATCCTCTAACAAGGTCACACCTAGCAATGTGTTTCTAACCTTTAACAGGATTGGCTCTTAACTGAGATCACTTTAGAAGAGTGAAAATTTGGTGTATCGGTCCTAGTGGTTTTTCCCTTAACAGGTTTTCCACGTTAAAAATCCATGTGTTATGTGTCTATAAGTCATTACTTTATTGTTTTACATTTCACATAAGTAAATCTGGATTGATCGGTATACACTAGTTATTTACTATGTTTCGGTAAATAGACAAACTGCTTATCGGTAAACATAAAGTAGAAGGTTTCACAAAGAATTCTGACAAGTAGTAATTTGATACAAGTATTTCAAGGCAATCATCTTGTAGGACTGAATATAACTAGAGGCTTATATATGTGGTAATAATTTTTAAGGGTTGATTTAAGGATTAATTTTTGAGGCCACTGATTCACCCCCCCTCCCCTCTGAGTTATTACTAACACCCTTTAGGTATAAACATCTACAAAAACAATGGGGCACCGATGAACTTCCTTTAATAAAAACTAATTTTTGTGTTAGAGAGAGAATATATTGCATAACATCATCTTCATTACATGGTTTGGGCCTATTTTCCATGGATGGCGTAAAGGTCTCTTACAACAAAGTTGTCAAATTGATGGAGTATGTCATACCTTGTTATGATTACAGTAGTTGGATGTAGATTGTTAGATATAAAAAAAAGTATGTGTAGGTATGGACTTGCGACAAATTATAGACAAAAAAAAGTTAGTGAACAAAGTAAAATAGTAGCTATATACATTGATGGAAGGCCAATAGCATCAGGGAATATTGTAGGTTTTATAAATAGTACATGACCTACGTCAACTAAGAAGTAACCCAATTGCATATTTGAGGTGCGCGAGGGAAATTGCATATTTCTATGTGCAATCAAATCAATACGTGGAGGCAAAGAGTTGCTTGTCGATTACAATTTGAATTGCATAGATACAAAAAAGAAACCCACTATCATGGGCGAAGTGGTACGTATTATGCACCATTTAAAATTGTTTAAAAATAAAAAACTCTCTTGTTTTAATTGAAGCATTCTGATAATTGTCTATTCTTCAACGTAACTTAGCATAAGAACACATGTTTTAACATGTCTCAATAATTTTTAATTTTTGAAATAGAGGGTTGTAGTATGGATCAATAGCTACACGATATGCACAATGATGATGGTTCTCATGGGACTTCTTCTTGCTGACAGGTAAAACTCATTGTTGTTGTACAAATGCACATACAAGAAAAATGTGAATGCGTATCTTTTGTTATGTTTTATTATTCACTACTATTTTGGATAGCTTTTAAATAAAGTGCTTATAATATTGTTCTCACAAATGAGTGTTGATCAGAAAAAGGGAAAGGAACAAGTAGTCCATGAGGAGCCGCAGGATGAGAAGGATCCATTCATTGTTGATTTTTCATCAGACGTTGATCCTGTGGTTGCACTCCAAAAGGTCCTTCGTGTAATTTCAAGAGATTTAACTCGATTGAAGATATTCAACCACAGACTCCTAAAATAATGATGAGAGAGGATGAGTTGGCTAACCATGTTCAGACTTATACAATAAGTATTAATGTAGTTTTTAATTATAACAAAAGTTCAATAATATTTTTTATAGTATACTCTTTTATTTATGTCATTAACTAAAATACATATGTGTTATTTTTACAGAGGATGCTAAAATTATTTAAGGTTTGTGCTCCAGATACAAATACTTCAGGTGGTTCAAGTAGATCGCATGTTCTATCATTCACTTGTGTTTTTCTCAACCAATATTTTTTTAATAGCTCTAACAATCTTGTCCATGGTTGTCCATATTTTGTTATGCTCTAATAATATTGTTTTTCAGCACCTACTATTGATCCTATTTTCACTACGCCGCATGCTATGAGGATCAGAACCACAGAGGTACTGCCACCTGTAATGTTGGAAACATGTAGCTTGGCCACAAATGCAATGGAAAAGCCTATTATTGGTAAGTAGATTCATATTTTTCTCTCTCATTTATCATGTGTTTATTTCACTTGAACTATTCTTTCTTATGGAGAATTTTGTATATTGGATTCATTTTATGTAGAAGGCGATGATGGAATTCCTTGATGTACTCATGTTGCATGTACGGGAACAATAGAGAAGTGCGATCAATTGCTCGTGAACATTGAAGATGGACTTCCCGTGAGAGTAGCCCAAATTCCAGTTACTTTAAAGATTGATCCTTTATTTTAATATACAATCTTATCCTCATAGTGTAATGCACTAACCCCCTGTGCAATCCCTTGCAATAACTAATAATCCTGTTATTATTTTGCAGGTAATAATCTATTTTATGAAAAACTTAATGATGAATGTTTGCGCATTTTCGGGCCAACCATACGCACATGGTATCATATTTTGATTTCATTGCTAGATCATATTTCTTTTCATCCCTTTATTCAAGTATATTAAAAGGTAGCTTCACTTCATTTATGAATCTAACAATGTTTTTCTTAAAAGGTGGCAATCACAAGATAAAGAGTTAAAGGATAAACTCATTGACTCTATGATAAAACTTTTTGGACCCAACACCTTTCAAATACTTAAGATCCTTCAGAAAGTGGGGAAAAATTTGAAGTATATTAGGGACAACTAAAAGAACCAAATAGAACACAACCCTTAAAACGAGCAACCCCCATATGTTCCTATTAATGAGTGGAAGAATCTTAAAAAGGATACACTTGAGAGATGCTCAAGACAAGATGGACAAATAGTATCACCCCAGGAAAGAAGGTACATAATAATCTTAATAATGAAATTATGTACTATTTAATCTTTGTACTTATGTGATCTAACATATTTCAAACATCACATAGGGTTTCTAACATATCAAACAAAACAGAAGAAAGAAAATAAAAGCACGAGCAACAGAAGCCCGACTCGGGTGGATATTCAAAACTTGCTGCACAAATTGTAAGTAACAGTAAATGAGAAACCGTAGGCAAATATTTATAAATTGTAATCAATTTAATTTTCATTAAATTCACTACATACAATAAAAATGTAAGCCTTGGAGTTCAAACAAAAGATTTCAGAAGAGGACAAGAAAGTAGGCTACAAACAAGGCTATATAGTCGTGGCTGAATGATTTTGATCAAAGAGTGTGCAATGTTCTTCTGGTGGATCCGTCGAACAGGTAAATAAGATAATTGATTTTTATTTTAAGTTGAATACTTTACCGCTTACTCTATTTGATGTTAAGTTCCAACATACTTTGTGAATATATTTGTTTTAAGTAAGGAAACAATGATTATATATTTGTTTAAAACATTAAAGTGATTATATTTATATGTATTAAAATGAATGATTAACATTTCTCAATATTTATCTTGTATTTATATGTATATATTGTCGATAAATGCACTAATTATTTACATTGGAATGCAACCTATCGATCCTGAAACACCATCCAGGCACGACAGAGGCGTCGATTCAGATGTGCATTGTGGAACTCAAGGTATATAATTTCTATTCAAATTTTGATTATTGATTTAATAATACAAGTAAAAATTTTAAATTGACTTTGGCGTAGTAATAAAAATTTAAATATAATTGCAGATGCAGAGAATGTAGAGGTTCCTGATGAGCGTGTTGAGGTTCAAGCCACCGAGAAAGAAGATGTGGTTGCACAAGGTAAAGAGAGTCATGTTTGTGTTTTTCAAAGTACTAAAATGCTTGTGACAATTATGATAATATGTTTTTAAATTAACCCCAATTCTGATAATATTTTTTTTATTTAACCCTTTTATTTGTTATTGCAGAGGGCCTACCTTTGCAAAGGACAATGAGATCACGTCCATAGGAAAAAAGAAATGACGATGCCGAGATGGATATGCCTCTACAAGATTTTAGAGAAAGAAGAAAAAAAGAAATGATTCTCATTTAATATGCAAGTTATTTGAAAATGACTAATATGTATGTCTCGATGTTGTAATAATAAAATTATTATAGTTACTCTTATTTTTAAAGGTATATTTTGGTATATTTTTAAAGGAATGTATGATATGATTAAATTATATACATGGTATACTAATATGTTCAATTTTAAGATAAGTGGTCATAGAATTATGTAATATGTATCTCCTCTCATACAATTATGAATCTTGTAGGTTTGGGATCATGGATATTACCTTAATATCTTACAAGAATTGGTTCTCCGTCGTAGTTATGAACCGTTGGATAGGTAACCTTATGAGGAGGTGTATGTATAACTTATTTGTAGGTAGAATCTAATTAGGATCTCATCCTTCTTCACCTAATTGGGTGGCAGCCAATGGAGACACTGTCTGGGGACTCTACCCAAGAAAGGGGTTGCATAACCAATTCTACCATCATTTAAAAGACTGGTTTTAAAGTTAAACCTGAACTATGATGTCTCTACAAGTTACGTAGGCAAGGCCATCTATGATGAGCCCCTGAGGCATTAGGTCTAGCCCTTAGGTCTTGTACTTTTGATTTCTTCCTTGATCTTTCCACCCCTTACCAATATTTTACATAGTTCGCATCTCTTTACAAAACTAGAGGGAACAATGCATCACTTTAGAAGTTTAGCTAGTTTGATGGTTGGGTAGAAACTTACACGACTTCAACAACTTTTCCTTGGAACTTGCAACTTCAAATATGGTCATCACATCCCAAGTTTGTGCTCACCAAACTTAAACCACATTTTATGATAACTCACAAAGCTAATTAGTGGCAAAACCATCTTTGGTTGTCACTTTCTTCACTTCTACGAGGTTGTAATGCATTGGACAGAACTTACCAATGGTTCATCCATCTCATATGTGCCCCTCACAAACCTTTATTTCAATATCTTGAAGGCAGCTGGAGCTCATGATAATTTTTTCCACCTTCTCCAAGCCCTGGTGGAAATAACTAACAGTTAATTTAAGCCAGGCATGTGCCATTTCTATTTAACCCATAGTTCCACAATGTTTCGAAGGGCTTAAATTTGGGGATGGCAGGGGGATGACAACAAGGTGGTAGTGGGGGGAGCTCTAAAATATATTTAGTACTTCAAAATAGTTATAAAAGGATTACAAGCTTAAGAATTACAAATGAAACTTTGGTGAACTAATGTCAAACATTTAAATTGCGAGAGTGAACATTAACTTGGACTCAATTCTCTTCTTGCTCTTCTTATTGCTCCTCAACCCTCTTGCTTTTAACTCTCATTCTTTCACCTTACACTTTCATCTATTACTCACACTATCAGCTTCTTGTTGATTTTTTTTTTCTTGTTTAGTGTAAATCCTTTTCATTCATGCCAAGGTAGAACTTTTAGTTATGCTTGTCACCTTCATCAACTAATGCTCTTGATTTTGCCCCATGATGCCTTTATCTACTACCTTTTCTTACTTCCTATTGCTTTTGATTTTCCTCATATTTCAGTTTTGGAAATCATGCTTATCCATGCCAAGGAAAAATTTTCAGTTATACTTGTCACCTTCATCAATTGATCTAGCTTTGCTTTTGCCCACGATTGTCCTTGTTTGCTACTGATTCTACCTCCTGAAGCTTTTAATAATATTTTGGAAGGTTATGTGTAGTTAATCTATTCTGGAAACAAAGCTCATTATATTTTTTTTAATAATATAGAATACCATTACAATTATGACAGAATCCAGAGAACGATCGACACCAGAGCTAAACCTGCGATGTCCAAATGTTGAAAATTGTAGACAGCTAGACGTTGCACATACAACATATCTGTCGCATACCCTTCATACTTAAAACACTCATAAAGTGTAATGACAACAGGTTGACAATCCTAAATGGTGCACACTATGACGGTCAATGCCTATATGCCACATTCAAATGTCATAATTGCCATAGTAAAAATGGGTAACGATGGCATGCTAAACATCACAGCCATTGCATATTGCGATGGTCATTGTCATTGCATTAATGATGGACATAACAATCATAAGTGATTCCAACACCAAAACTGCAACATCGGTCTGTGTCGCTTGACCAATGGGGTAGTGTTGGAATTGTGACACATAGCCATCAAAAAAAGGACTCAAATGTACTAGTGTCCTCAGGAAAATCTTGTTTACCAAGGATTTTCCTTGATAAATGTATCCCAATTTCTTCCACAAAGAATGTGTGGTCTTCTTTTCATGGACATTGAATAGCACTAAGTTTGCAAGACTCAGTCTTATCAATGATCTGGCCTTCTGATCCGTTAGTTCCTAATCTTCTTGTTTCATGCCTGAAGGCTTAATGTTAGACATGACATTCCATATGTCTCGATCAACTAGGATATCTTCAACTTTAAGTTTCCATAACTCAAATTTTGCGCCATTAAATTTTTCAATGTCCACTCTTCCCGACATACCTTCCATCTCAAATTACAAACAAAAAATTTGCAAACTCCAACTGAACCAAAACTGCACAAAAAACCAAACTCTACTTGACAAGGATAACACAACTAGCTAGGCTCTGATACCACTTGTTAGGAAAGTAGCGGTGTAGAAACGCTTTCCAAATGACAAATTAACAGGGAAATATGCAATCATAATATTACAGAGATGTGTAGATAAATAGAACAATAAGGATATCACAAATAGAACACAGAGAAAATACAAGATTTAACGTGGGAAACCCTTCCAGGAAAAAACCCACCACCACAAAAAACACCGAGTGACTTTGTATTTCAGTAAACAAAGTCACATACAAAAAACTTAGAATTTTCACAGGCTTGGATTGTTATCACAATTAACCTGGTTTACTCATACATTCAAATTCTAACGAATTCTTGTAGCCATTAAAACATACTGCAAACCGTTTCAGAATTTGGTACAAAAATGGTTTTTGAAAAAATGGTCTGCCAACCGTCTGTCACAACCAACCACCTGTGCAATTGGGTTGTACTCCATTAGGCACTCACTTTCACCATACGGTGGTCTTTCTGTACGGTGAGATTGCCTTCAATTTCTCTTGTCGTACGTGGTTTTTCCTCCGCCGAGTTTTATTATACAGTGACTTCTTCCTTTGGCAATTTTGCCTCTACCAAGTCTTGTCGTCCGGTGATTTCTCCCATTAGCGCTTTTGCCTCTGTCGAGTCTTAATGTATGGTGATTTCTCCCTTTGGCACTTTGGCCTCTATCTACAGAATACAATGCTCCCACACCATAAGAAATGAGATCTTAATTTTTCCTATGATGAATGTAAGAAAATAAATATCCCTCACTCACTTAATCAAAAAATTAAATATAGACAACATATAAAAATAAACATATATCATTTAAAATAATAACAAACTAAATACATTTTCTTTTATGAAAATGGAAGAAAATCAATAGCCAATGCATGGACCATTTTAGACAAGAACAAACTAGATACGTTTTTCTTTTATGAAAATGAAACAAAATCAACAGTCAATCGTTTTGTATTTGATGGTAGGGAGAACACATTATTTTATCTTATTTTAAATTTCATTCTCCACCTAACATCCTCCTATTTTAAATAGCTAAAAACTCTAAAAACCTCTTGTAATAATGTGTTAATATCATTATTGGACATGCTATCCACTCGTTGGACAGCAAAAGGAAATACCATTCTTTGCACAACACAGATTTTTACAGCATCCATCGATGCTACTGTCCGTCAGATGCCGGCGGTGGTGATGATGACCAAACGGCTGCAAAGTTTACAAAATAATTCAAACTTAGAGTTCATAAATAATAAGCGTTGATTTTTAGGTTAAAAGTACTAAACATTCAGATTTTTAGGTTAAAACTACTAAACATTCAAATATTTTCTAGACTTAATATGTTATTTAGTGTATTATAATTAAAAAGTAACAACTAAAGCACAAAATCTACCAAAAGTTGAAATATTTATTTACCAAAAGAACCCACAGGAAAGTTCCTTTTATAGAGCTATCACGTTTTGGAGTTGCATATAAAACTACAACTATTTTATATTAAACCTAAAAAATTGTTTGAAAATTTGTTAGAATACATTAAGAATGGTTTTATACATGATAGATGAAGTAAGTAGGTCGAAACTCTTATCTAACTGTTAAACTATCAAATTGGACAGATTTTTTGTAATTTAATATTAAAAACAAAATAGTTCTTATAAATTGTAGAAACTTTTTAAAATGACTAGGGACTACTAATATGGTGTAGACCAAAGAAGACTCCATATAAACTGTGTTTGGTCCTCTAAAGTCTACATGACATATAAATAGATTAAGGAAATAGTTAAACATACATATAAATAGAATAGGGAAATAGTTAAACGTACCTGAAGTTTGATAGACAAGGGGAAAAGTAGGGGCACTTTGATCTTCTGAGATATATCGGCCTTTGCTAACATCAAAGAAGAAGAAGAGTGGTAGAATAAATGCCAAAAACTTTACAAGGAAACCCATTTCGTTATCACAGTTCAAAGAAACATAAAACCACAAAACACAATTAATAGCAAATTTGAACAAGAAAGGGGATGGTTCTATCTTTTAATAGATTTTATATGAACACTCACTATAAAGGCTTGCAAAAAATGTAAACATCGAACGCAAGTAAAGAGATGGCCATTTGTAAACACCTCAAAGGGTTATGAAAGAAGGTTGTTGTATTCTATTGTTGAATAACTCGTTGCTCATTGAAGAAACAGATGCATTTGTTGAATATGATCACAGAGAAAGTTCTTTATTTTTCCAAATCCCAATTGACCTTAGGGCATCATACGTAGGAACTTGTCAAATATTTAGAAATGAAAAGATATGTTATAAAGAGTAGTGAATATAAATGTTTTTGATTAAGTAAAACAGGTTTTACAGGGTCCTAAAACCCAAAACAAAGTTGAAAATATAACAATATGTTTAGTCTTAAACAAAATAAAAAGAAAAGACAAAACAAGCCAACAAAGGACAGAGAAAAAAATAAACAAAGCTTCTAAAAAAGAAAATAACACAAGGACAGTGAAAAAGATGAGGGACCCTCAAGATAAGTCCACCATCAGGGTGTTCGCCTTGGCGTCAAGCAACTCCATATTAGCAGTTGAATCCTTAATCTTTTGGAGATCAATCACCATATCCTTATCCTTTATCTTCCTGGTTCTAGCTCTAGTTCTCTTGTCGGGACCCTGATCAATGTTCAGTTCTATCTCCACATCCGTGTTGGCTGTATCTGTCCCTTCTAACTTTTCCTCCAGCTTCTCAATGATAGTCTTAGTGTGTTCTTTGCATACTTTGAGGATATTATAGTTTTGTTTCGCTATGTTCTTTATGGTAGCTTCGACCCTAGTCATATTGTCCTCCATTTTTTGAACTCTGGTGCTCAGATTCATCTGTTACTCTACATTTCTATAAGCTTTAGCCTTGTCTATGCCTTCAACTTTTTTTTGAGATCCTCCACTTTGTGGAATAGCCATTTAATTGTCCTGTAGTTATCTAGCATGCTATTCCTAGTGTTATTGAGCAAGTCCAGCTCAAATTCCTTGGTATTATCACTAATCACCACCATTGATGGTTCGATAAGCTCCTCTAGCTTAATCTAGCCTCCCTCGCCTTCAATGACCTTGGGGTTTATAATTTCTATGGTAATCCCCATTTTGACAGTTTTGACATTGAATTCATGCCATCCTATAATTTTCCCCTGTTCTGCCATATAATAGTAGAAATCACTATCATGTCTATCATCATTCCCTATATTTTGGGGTTGATAGACCTAAGGAGATGAAATAGCTTGATTGGTCTCATGGTAATTATCCTGGAGCTTCCTCTTCAATTTATGGTCCGAAACAAGGAAAATTCTACGGGTATTGTCCTATGGATATTTCAAGTTATGAATCTCTTCCCTGTTCTTATCCTTTTTGTTTTGGTGTTTTCTTGTCATGGACTTCCTTCTCTTTCTTCCTTTTCCACTGGACATTTCCTCCTCCCCATCCATATCCATGCTTTCCTCATTATCATTCTAATCATAGTGCTCAAAATGCAGACCTTCACTATCTTCCATCTCCCAAGGAATGTAGTCAGAACCAGAGGCCTCCATCTAATCTTTCTGAGCCACCTCCTTCCCTAGGATGTGGGCCTTAAATTAATAGAAGATTAGAAGCAAAATCCCTTCATGCAGGGAAGGGTTAGCAATGGCCTTCTCTCTAAACCCATTAATGTTATCATTTATAGAAGCATATAAATAAAAGGGTATAGACACCTGCATTCCATGGTGAAAATGATTCAAGAGGACAAAGTGGTAGGTTCGAATTCTGTCAAAATTGGTATCTAGCATGATGTAATAGATGATGGCTCTTAAAAAAAACCTCCACAATGTTTTCATCCCTTTAGGAAGATAGTGGGTTCCGACTTTGGTAAGCACTTTTTTTTCTTTCTCATATCTCACAAATTCGCTGATCATTGAATCCAAAAATTTTCAGTCTCTATAGAATTTCTTTCCAACAATAGGGATACTCGTAACTGCTGAGATTACCTCCTCGGTGACCGTAAAATTTCTTCCCTCAATCTCAATACTACCTTCATTCCATCTTTTGACAAACATATTTGTCACAAACGGCTTCCCACCATGAAGCATTTTGATGAAGGTTGAGATGCTTCCATTTTGAAGGTAGTTCCAAACCTTGGTTAATCTCTTCTATTTTCACAATCTTTAGTAGGCTCCCTTTAATGTCTTTCCTATCCCATAGCAAGAAAGAAGTTCAGAAGCACAAATAGAAAATAACCTCTGAGTAGACCTTTTCTCTCTGAGTTGTTCCAGATAGTTCTACTTCTTTGCCTTGAATGGTAAGTATTACCAATGCAAGTGGGCACCCAGTAAGTGTGCGAGTGTGATTTGTTATCATTGCCTTTCCATCCTGTCTTGTACTTTCCATTAAAGGAAAATCCATTACCATTCAAAGAATTAACAATCATGATTAATGTTAATAAATCTCTCCTTCCCATGGATTTGGTCATAATCAAAAAAATCCAAAGCTTCATGTGGGAGGTCTGCACTGTTAAGCCAGTGAGTATGCCTATCACTTCTCACCGCCAAGTTGGCATACCAGTCACCAACCTGGTCGCCTTCTCTATACACATGGGATATATGAACCATATCAAAGGTGTTCAAAAGGTAACATTTTTCCTCAATCATATTGGTTATAGTCCACGAGGGTTGGTGAAGCATGTTAAGATAGTTGATTATGTTGTGTGAGTCACCTTCTAAACAATTTTTTTTTATTCCCAAGTCATGAACTAATTTAGTCACTAGGAGGGTTGTATTAGCTTCAACGTAGTGATTGGTTTGTATGCCCAATGGAAGGATGACAATAGCGATTGCCTGGCTGAAGCAATTTTGAATCACTCCACCACATCCTACCTTGCCCAAGTTTCCCTTGGCCAAACCACCAAATTTGGCTTTAGACCATCCTTATAGAGGACAACTCGAGGTGTAGTTTGGTCTTTTATCTATGGTCTTCTTGGGATCTGCTGAATTATCTTTACCTACAACAGGATTAGTATTCCCACAAGAAAAAAAAATCCCAACAAAGCATGGTGTATCTTCTCATATATGATTTTGGGATTGGCAGTACAGTCCCTAAAGATGCAGTTATTGTGCTCTTTCTAAATTCCCCAGCAAAGGTGAGGAAGCATCCAAGACCAAATTTTCTGAAAGGCAGTGTTCTTGAATGGTAGGGTCCAGTGGGAGAAGAGGTCCTTAACAGAGGAAGGGAAGCACCACTGCAAGACAAAAAGAGACATGAGATAATGCTAGACAAACCTAAAAAAGGGGCAATGGATAAAGAGGTGGTCCATAGATTCATCCTGGCTCTAACATAGAACACACCTATTGGGGATTGGGATACCACGCTTTAAAATCTTATTAACAGTGAGATGCAATTTTGAAGAAGAAGTCATTAAAAGACATTAATTTTAGGGATAAGGCCAGGTAACCAGGCTTTAGCCCAGAAAGGAGTGTCTTCCTAATGAGACTATATAGAGTAGGTAGATGCCATAGTGAAAGAGCCATTAGGGGAGCCTTCCCAAATCAAAGCATATTGATTCTTGGAAAGCGAGATAGAAGTGAATATAAATGTTAAATAGAATTTGAATATTGAATAGAAATGTTAAAAATGAGTTTGAATATTTAATTTAATTTATTTTTTGCATAACTGCTCATTATTTATAAAATAAGGTTGTATTTAGTACCTTACTTGGTTAAATAAGTCTAAGAAATTATTTGGTAGATTATTAATGTGAGTTGGATTATTAATAAATATTTAAAGAAATGTTCAATATTATTAATAAATAATTATGGAATAGAAGGAAATTGTTAAGTTTAAAGTGAAGCTTGATTATTATTTATTATTTATAAAATAAATTGATATTAAACAATTTAGTTTGTTAGTTCAAGTTTAGTTACTTTTAAAGTGAATTTAAAATTAAAAAGTTATGTTCTAATTACAACAATGTGAAAATATAGCTGTATGCTTTACAGGGAAAAAAATTTCCTGTGAAACCAATAGTATACCTTGAATGATAGTTGGTGAAATCTCAAAGAACAAGAAGATTTGAAAATTCTCATAAATGAAATCTAATTTAGCTAGCCTTTGCCACATGGGCAAACAAGATTCCTTTGGGGCAATGGACAAAAATCGCCAGAATATCATCCCTACATGAAAGTCTCAAACGGAATAGGAAAATGTTGAAAAAAAATTCCCTAACAAATAATTGAAACTGCAAATAAATAAAAAAATGGGGAAAACCATTGAATTCTCACGTTCTAGGGAAACTCCCATCCAAGAAACCCTACTTCTATTAGTAGAGAAAATAGAGCCACAATGGGAAAACTTGATTTGCAGAAGCATCAAAGACAAAATGAAAATAGAATGAAATTTTTTTGATAATCCTTAAACAAATCAGAGAAAAAATTACAAGGCATTTGTCATTCAAAGAAACATAAGGAATTATAGATGTGATCATTGTAGGAAACATGATCTATTCACCATATGAAGCAGATCAGGACAACCCATCAACAAAATTGTGAAATGGTGGAAATGGATCTTCTTAAATTAGCTAAGTATTTCTAACCTATCTGTAATTTATTATTCCTAGATTGTTAAAATGAATCATTAAAAAAGGAAAATTTATACGGAGAACCATTAATCTTTAAGGGCATTAGTTTTCATTGCCTAGAATGGCAACCAAAGTTCATTCATAAATCTTACATACCCAATAAATTCCCGAAATGGATAAGAATAGGATGTTTACTTGTACAAAATTTCTTCATATTGAAACCCTAGATGTCATTGGAAATGCAATGGGCTCTTTCATTGGAATAGAAGAGAAATTGCATAAATCTAGAGAAGTAAGAATGCTTGCAAATATAGATACTAATACTAAATTCCATGAGCACTTGGAAAAACTTATAGAGGAAGGGTTTTCTATAAACATGAATTATTTAAAGGCCCCACTAATGGAAATGTAAAAAAAAATTGTGAAACAATAATTAAAGATAATATGAAATTGGAAAGAACCCCACAAGATGTGGGAATTATCATAAACATCATTAATTAATTAGGAGGTTTCATATTTTAAACCCAAACCCAAAATCCCAAAAAGAAATGAATAATAACATACCAAAATATCATAAATAATTAAGAAGAGCCATCCAATGAAAAAAGAAATACTAAATCCATTATTAGTTGATGTAGAGTGATTTCAAGAGGAGGAAAGGGAGCAACGTGTTGGATTAGATGAATCCTATAAGAATGATATTGTCAAAAAGGAAGCATACCATAGAGAGGAATAGAAAGAAGCATAAGAGAGAGAAATCCAATAAGAAGCAAAGGGAGAATTTATTCCCCACACAATGAGAAGCTAAAAATTATATGATAGGCCTAAACCAACCTCTAGGAGTAGAATATAAACTAGAAGATGAAGGAAATATGGATATAGAAAAGAAAAATAAAGGATAATAAAAGAGATCCTAGAGCTAGATGCCATGGACATAAAGGAGGATTAAGATGCCTTTAGTTTATATGAACATTAATTTAGAGAAGGAAGAAGGGGAAATGGAGGTAGTGATATTGGGATTAGCTCAAACCTACACTGATAGAGAAAAAAATAGAGTATGGAAAGACAATAAAAAAGAGCTCGGAAGGAGGACTCTATCAGAATTAAGAAAAAATGTACGAGAAATTATGATCAAACCAAAATAACATCATTATTTCATGCTGGGAAGGTAAAGAGCCTTCCCGAGGATAAATGAATGTAATAACTTGGAACGTTAAGGGCATGAATGCCCCTACCCAGAAACACTTAATTAGGTCTATTATATAAATTTTCAATGCACAGCTAATAATGATTCAAGATATTAATCTAATTAAAGAATAAATCAATAACTTTAATAAGATATTAGGTAATATTTGGAAAATATATAGTGTAGCAATAGAAATGGGCCTTTGGAGGGAATGTAATAATTTGGGATTCAAGAAAGGTATAGTATCAAATTATCATAAACAAAACATACTAACAAGGAGGATGATAGAAGTGTGATCAATCCAATCAAATTCTTTTTCATAAATGTATATAGCCCTACAATGACAAATAGGAAGAAAGAAGTTTGGAAGAAATAGAGACATACATAGGCCAGAACTTAGATATAAAATAAATCTTAGGAGGATACATTAATTCAATATTGCACTCAGTGAAAAGAAGAGGAAACCAAATTGCATCCCAGACACAAAAAGAATATAGAGAATGGGTTCATAATAACAATATAATGGAAAATGGCACAGATAATGAAAATTTTAAATGGAATAATAGAAGAAATTATTTTATCCATATAGTAGAAAGTTGGATAGGCTCTTTTTAAAATGAGAGATAACAATATATTTGAATACATTAAGCCCCAAGATTTTTACTAATACAGGATCAAATAAGTTGATACAATTGAAACAACATCTGAAGGTAGTGTTACTAATGAGTCCAAGAAAGTTATAAAATAACTATTGTAAAATAATTATAAACTTACCAAGAAATTGGACCTAATGAAGATAGATCTTGAAACCAACATGATAAGAATGGCTTAATTGGTTGAAGGAAAAAGGATTGCTGAAGATGAAAAGAAAATGCCAGAAGATGATAAAATACAAGTTGAAATCAAGCCATTGGAAAAAGATAATGAGATAATGAGAATGATAGAAGCTCACTATGACATGACCGACCAATTTCTGAGTGCAAATAAAGATGACACAAGAAAAGAATTTGAGAATCAAGCATTGAAAGATGAAATTGAAATAATGGATCAAAGACTGAAAGATGAGAAAGATGCAAATGCAATTATGAAAAGAAATGAAGAAGCACTGAAATATCAGGATCAACAATTCAAGAATCAGAAGAAAAGGACTGACAAAACAATAATTGGATTCAAAAAGGACATCAACACTAAGAAAGGAGAATCATCAAATTCAGAAAAAGATGAAAGTACTGCACCCCCACCAAAACAAAAAATGCCAAGTTGAGATTATTATGGGAAGCCTGGACATACTGCTAATATCTTCAGGAGTAGGAAAGGTAAACCAATGAGTACACCTAAGTTTGATTTTTAATGTTTTATATGCAATAGGTGTGGACATCAAGCATTTGAATGCAGAACTAATCTTGCTAACAATACAAGTAAACCTAAGTTTCATGGTTAATGGAAGAATTGTAATAAATTTAGCCTCAAAGTTGAAGAGTGTAGAATAAAGAAAATAAATGAAAAATGGAAGCCTAACTGAGACAATGCTAAAACCAATAGAGCACACATTTCTATACCATGGGACTATAATACAACAATTTCATGTTTATGTTATGGAAGGTATGGACACATTGCTGCAAATTGCATGTTGCTGCATGGAAGGAACAACATAAGAGCATGGAGAAACCCTGGCATGGCATATTTTAATATCATAAGGTAGGAAACCTTGCAAGGAATTGAAGATACCGAGGTGATGCATTGACCAAAGATAAACTTGAAGAGAAATCCCCTAATACTATTGATGAAATCAAAGAACAAATGAACAGAATCTAGAGGAAAAAGACTCAAGATGAAGGGACATCATCCAGAAGCATAGACTACACCATCTCTACTAAGTTGGTTGCACCTAGCTCCACCTAATTGGTGAGAGGTATGTAGGAAATGCATGCTTATAATAAATCCTACTTCAGTTCCTAGAATTAGAGTTAAGATCCATATCAACATATTAAGATGCGATTGGATAAGTTGTATAAGTTTTGGATTAATATTGTTATATATAGTTATTTTGTTTAATTTGATTGAGAAAAGAAATTATGCAGTTGGTATAAAGTTAAAAAGGGACTTGGAAAGTGCATTTAATGCACATTAATAGAGCCGTTGGAAACCCTAATCATGTAAAATGTATAAATAGGTCATTTTACAAATTATTTGAACCTAACATTTTTAGAAGAACATTGAGAACATTTGGAGAGTGACTATCCTGAGTGAATTCAAGAGATTTTGAGGTATTTCTAAATCTTTGCAAGAGTGTTGAGAAACATTGGAGATATTTACTTCAGTCTGAGTTGAGTTTGCAAAGTTGTGTTTTATCAAACCGTGTCCTAGTTTGTTTAATCGAAGTATTTGAAGTTATTCATGGCATAAAAGTTATAGAAACCTACAGTTGTGAAGGAAGTAGAACAAGTGAATCTGAAATACAAGTTACCCCTAGCTAAAGCCATAGAAACATATATGATAGGAGCCCTATGTTTGATACCACCAAGAATAATATTAATTGAAGATGTCTGTATATTTATATTGTTGGAGATTTGTTTCTATGTAGCTAATTGATTGTATGTTTGTCATTGATGACAACATATAATATACAAAAGTGTTCTATATGTACTTATTAGAATGATGGTATCAAGCCTTGTGTGGTTAGATACATGTTGTAGACATGCCTTGATTACTATATTCATACACACAGGTCTAGATATGATGTTTCAGTCAAGTTGTGTAATTTTGTTATTGGCAGTTATAGTTCTGAAAGAGTATCTGTTCAGAGATGACATATTTAATGTGTTTCTTGAGTTGCACCTATCTTTAGGATATGCTTGTGTATATTCTTGATTAGTTATGAGCTGATGATAGTTATCTAAAGGAACCTAACGTGTTTCAAGAAGATTGCAAAGTTAGAGTTAATTTGGTGAGGCTGATTTAGTGAAGCGTCATGTCTATTCAGTTTTTATTTGTGCGGTTGTAATTATGCTTGCATGATTAGTAAATCCAACACAGATGTTATGAAGAGTTGTCTTATAGGTATCATGATCTCATACTTTGAGGAAGATACTTATAGAAAGTAATTTTTGATACACTAAGTGTGAATGATATGAAAAGAGATAGAAAATGTATAGAGCAGAATATCAGTTGTGGTTCATTCATCAAGAGTCTATGTGAAGAAGTAGTAGAAGATTATAATACATTGGGACTGATCAAGACAGGAGGTCTACTCTATAGTTCATCATCAGATATAGTGCATATATTTTTTACAGAAGGTTGTAGCCTTCACCATTGAAGCAGTGAGATTTTAGACAGTGAGTCCTCACCCCTAACAGGGTTATTTATAAAAGAATCTTAATAGGGTCAGACCCTTAACCAGGTCACTATACTTATTTCTTTGTAAAGAAAAAATCCTAATAGGGTTACAAGATCTTCTAACAGGGATTATTATAAATAAGTATAGTTCATTGTGGGTGCTAATTCCCACCAGTGTTTTTACCATTTGGTTTCTCCGTAATCAAATTTTGTGTTGTGTACTATGTTATCTGAATGAGAATTTACTTTATTGTATTCTAAAGTTAAGAAGAGAAAATAATTAAAGCTACAGATAACTGATTCACCCCCCCCCCCCTCTCAGTTATCCTTTAGGACTATTCTAACAATTGGTATCAGACCCAAGTGCCTTGGAGAAGAAGCCTAACAACTTAAGGTAGGTCAGATGTCTTACATCAGAAAAGAGAGCCCTAAGTTCAATGGAGAAAATTATCTAGATTGGAAAAAAAATGATAACCCATTTACAGTGTGTTGGTTTTGATATCTTTGAGATATCCACACAAGAAGTTGTTATTCCCTTTTTAAAAGATCTATCTAGAGAAGATGCTACTAGTAAACAGAAGGATACATTCATAGCTAATGCAGTTGCCAAAGAAGCCCTTATAAGTGCACTATCTGATAGTGAATTTTCTAAGATCAAGAAATTAGACAAGGCATACACAATATGGAAGTATTTAGAAGACATGTTTGAAGGAGATATTCAAGAAAAGAATGCACGTAGGAAGACATGGAAAAATAAATACAATAGTCTTGAGATGTTACTTGAAGAGAACATTAGAGCCTACAATTAAAGGATAAATGAAGTAGTCTCTGGAATCAGAAATAATGGTGGAGAAATATCAGAAGAAGATATAATGGACAAGTTTTTAACTACCTTAACATCAGACTATGAAAACAAGATAAGTATTATAGAGGAAACCATGCAATTCTCACAAGACTTCAAGAGAGAGACTTTGATTAGTAAAATCTCTACATTTGAGATATCAAGATTGAAGATTGAACCTAAAAGTGTAACAGCTTTCAAAGCCTCAGTCCATGGTAAGCAATCCTTACACATCTCTTGCCATAATGAGAAACAAGAAGTTGATGAAGAACTAGAAGATATCTTTGCTATGATTTCTAAAAGAGAAAAGAAAATAAAAGTAAAATATGAAGGACAACTTCCATTCAAATTTTTTTCATGCAAAAAGATTGGTCACTTTGCATCTAAGTGTCCCACAAGAGTCAAGAAGTTCAGATCTGATTACAAACCTAAATATAAGAAGTAATGTTACCATGTTGAAGAAGGTGTAACTGATGAAGATTTAGGAGAGGATGAAATTGGATTCATTACCCTTAGAGAAATGGAAAAGTTGCTCGAGGAAATGGCCATTGCAGATGAAAAGGAAGAACAATAGTTAGCCTTAATTTCCAAAGAAGACATCAAAATTGATTGGATCATTGATAGTGGATGCTCTCACCATATGACAGGTGCAAAGATAGATTTTTTCATTTAGACAAATACAAAGGTGGTATGGTTAGATTTGGAGATAACACTCCTAAAACTATCATAGGTAGAGGTTCTATCACTTTGGATGGAAAGAACAAGACAGATAATGTTCTGTATGTTGATGGATTACATAATAACTTGCTAAGTGTTGGACAGCTACTTGACAAAGGTTATCATTTGGAGTTCAAAGACAACAAGTGCATCATAAAAAACAAGGATGGAGACATGATTACATCAGGCTCCAAAACAAAAGTTAATGTATTTCAGCTCAATTGTTTTGTTGCAAAAGTGGATGACAGTTGGTTATGGCACAAGAGACTCTATCATATCAATTTTGATAACATAGTAAAGATAAGTAATGTCAAGGTAGTCAAAGACCTTCCAAGTATTGCAAGACCAGTTGACACAATGTGCAAGGAAGGTTCTATTTGAAAGCATGTAAGGAGTTCATTCAGAAGAAAGAAAAACTCAACTGAAAACAAATTGGACCTAGTGCATATAGATTTATGCGGTCCTACCCAAACAATATCATACTACAGAGAAAGGTATTTCATTTTGTTTGTTGATGATTTCTCAAGGATGATGTGGGTTGCATTCTTAAAAGAGAAGTATGAAGCCTTTGAGAAGTTCAAAATATTCAAAGCTAAGGTTGAGAATGAATCTGGATTAAAACTGAAATGTCTGAGATCAGATAGAGGAGGAGAGTTCACCTCTGATCAGTTTTATGAGTACTATGAAGAACATGGAATAAAAAGATAGTTGAGTGCTCCTAGAATCCCTAAATAGAATGGGATTGTAGAAAGGAGGAACATGATTATACTTAATATAGTGTACACTATGATGATTGAAGGAAAAGTTGCGCACACATATTAGAGAGATGCAGTAAATACAACAGTCTATACTATCAACAAAACTCAATTGAGGTGAGGCACAAATAAGATACCCTATGAACTTTGGTTTGGTAATGTACCTACAGTAAAGTATTTCAAATTTTTTGGCAGAAAATGCTACATCAAGAGAGATGATGGTGTTGGTAAGTTTGATGCTAGAAGTGATGAAGGTATTTTCCTTGGTTACTCTACAAAAAACAAAGCATATAGATGTTTCAATTTAAGATTGAAAAAGATAATTGAAAGTACTCATGTAAAAATTAATGAAAATTTTATGGTTCAAGAAAGGTACTATGAATATGCACCTATGATTGAAGATGAACCTAGGCCTAGCAGCAAAGATATTGTTATTGAAGAAATGTTTGATTGCATTGATGTCTCATGCAATGACCCTGAATCAAGTAGAGAAGAATCACAGATTACAGAAGAAGTAACACCTAAGGTTCCTAAATTCACATCTAGATACCACTCTAAAGATGATATCATTGGAGATCAGAGAAGTAGTGTGTTGACCAGATCAAAAGCAAAAAGTCTATTAATGGATGAAGAGGTATGTTTACTTTCATAGATTGAACCCTTAAGTGTTGAAGATGCTTGTAATGATTCTGATTGGAAGAATGCAATGAAAGAAGAATTAGATCAGATAATTAAGAATGAGAAATGGGAATTGACTCCTAGATCCAGTGACAAAAATGTGATTAGAACAAAGTGTATCTTTAGAAACAAGATGAATGAAGAAGGTATAGTAGTAAGAAACAAAGAAAGATTGGTATGTAAAGGATATGCCCAGAGAGGAGGAATATACTACACTGATACATTTACCCCTATGAGTAGACTGGAAGCCATTAAATTGTTCTTGGCCTATGTAACATTCAAAGACTTTAAATTTTATCAAATAGATGTAAAATCAGCTTTTATGAATGGTGACTTGAAGGAAGAAGTCTCCATAGAACAACCTAAAGGATTTAATCTTTTAGATAAAACAGACATGGTATGCATATTGAAGAAAGCACTCTATGGTCTTAAACAGGCCCCAAGAGCTTGGTATGAGAGACTTGATGGTTATCTTACCAACATAGGATTCAAGAAAGGTGTAGCATATTGTAACCTATTCACAAGAGAAACACCTGATGGATTACTACTAGTTGCCATATTTGTTAATGACATTATCTTTGGAGGTAATGACAAGCTTAGTACAACATTTGCAAAAGAAATGCAGAATGAATTTTAAATGAGCATGATTGGTCTTATTAAATACTTTTTAAGACTAAATGTAAAGAAGAAAGATAAAGGTATATTAATTAGTTAGTCAAAATATGTGAAGGAAATATTGAAGACCTTTAAGATGGAAGATTGGAAGCTAGTATGCACTCATATGATAACAGGAAGCAAGCTTTCAAAAGATGATGATTCCACAGCAGTTGATAAAACATTGTACAAATCTATGATTGGAAAACTCATTTGTCTAACTCAATCTCGACATGACATATCTAATGCAGTTGGCATTGTTGGAAGATTTGCGGCTGAACCCAAGCAGAACCACCTAATGGAAATCAAGAGGATATTCAGATATCTAAAGGGAACTATAGACTATGGTTTATGTTATACTAAATCAGAGAATGTACAACTTCATGTGTATACAGATGCAGATTGGGTAGGTTGTATTGATGATAGAAAGAGTGATGCACAGTGCAACAGTGGAAGGTTTGGTCCTCTTAGACCTATGAGGTCTAATTCTCCAAACTACTAAGGCTTTCAATAAGACTCCAAAGAAGTGCCTCAATACTTTTCTCTAATTGTTATACACCTTCAAAAATCCCAAGAATAGCAACTAAGTCTTCAAACACACTTTTTGCAACTTATCACAATGTTTACTAGTCCCTTCCCAAAATAGGGCTACAAGGCTAGACTTGAAAAAAGTTGGGATTTATGATACAACCTACTCCCAACACAAGACCAAATGATGTAATTTGAAGATTTTCATCAACCCAAACACTGCCCCACAAGACCAACTTCTGAACTACTCCTGCACTCCAAGAATCTTCCAAAGTACACAGACCTAATAGGGCCCTAATAGGCTTGGTTTTCAAAGGAAGTCCAATGAAATGGGTGCATATATTGAAGAAAAGTCTTTAGATCTCTTCAAGGGTATCTAAGAACACCAAATCCACCTTTGGATTGCTAACTTTGTGTTCATCTAACACTAGATAAGCAAATTCCTACAATTCAGGACCAAATACATCTTAATATTTGGCCTAAAACTTGCAAGCATAAATCGTTCCCTTCAACTTCTGACCTCCTGCTTCTAGAATCTTATAGTAAATTCCTAGTGCTTCCATTTTCATTGGTTTTTGTGCAAATTGGATGGTACAGTCATGATCTGTAACTCCATTTGCCCAAAACCCTGCTCGAACTAGGGTTTCCTGGGAGTTAGGAAAGAAAAAGCTGTAACTCCAGCCACAGACCACCAAATTGCTTCAGACCAAATGCATTTGATAGGTAACACAATAGAGTATTCCCTCAAATCATTTAACTTTCACTCCCAATTTATGCAGCACGTGCAGAATCGAAACACCAGTGATTTTACAGGAAAAAAATAGAGAACTTTATTGATTTTGATTAAAACTATATACATCTAACAACCTGTTCTTTTGGGAAGGTTGTATGACTCTTATATAACTATATTTCACCAATCAAATGCCTTAGATTCAGTTGCAATCAGTTGAAACTCCATTGATTAGCAACTGTTAAGCATTTTTGTAAAGTTGCATAGCAACTTTTTGTTGTTTTGACAATTCTTGCTTAGAATGAAATCCTAAGGACTCTAGATTATCCTAGGACCTAAATTAACCTTATTTAAGGTATTAAAACCTATTTCTAAATATTTTCCTAAATAATTTAATCAAAATGTCCCATAGGTCTTAAGGACTCAAGGTTTATAGAATCACCAATGAGTCTTAAGCCTTTACAAATGGACTATATCAACATGATAACTACATAACAATCTATAATCTTATGATCCCCATCATGAACTATTAGTGGAGATAGGTATGAAGTATAGTGCCATGTTCAGGCAATGGAAGGCTTAATAAATGCCTGGATGGAAACACTGAATCACTGAATTGCTTTGAATCACTGAATTGCTTTGAGTGCTCTGCACCATACTACCCACCTCAAAAGAACTCAAGTCCCTTGAGTTG
>MU227672.1:399310-418136 GCA_018584345.1 Thuja plicata
AACCTATACCTTATTGTTATCTTGTTAATTTCCCTAGAGTCTGTACAAAGTCTCCAAGTGCCTTCCTTTTTGGGGGCTAGTACTGCTGGAACTGCACAAGGGCTAACACTTTTCCTAATCAATCCTTCAGACAATAGGTCTTCAATTTGCTTGGCAATCTTTGCATTTTGTTCAAGGGTTAATTTATATGCAGCCTTGTTGGGTAATGTGGCACCCGGAATAAGATCAATGCAATGACTAACTTCTCTTTTAGGTGGTAAAGAGGCTGGTGTGCTATCTGCAACTATGTCATGATATTTCTCTAGAAGAGCCTTAACCTCCTTAGGACCAACATCTTCCCACCATTGTCCCTTCTTAGGTTTGTCTTTGGGTTTCACTAAGATCTCCTTTTTAGGCCTGGCTATGATGGCAAAGCATGGGGTATCTTTCTCCTTTAGGGTCTGCATGAACTCCTTCTCCCCTACCAAAGCAACACTACTAACCATATGGTCAAACTTCCCATCATCAGGTAAGGGATTCATAGTATATTTTATGCCTCCCTTGGTTATGGTATATATGTTGGTTTCCCCATCATGCTTGGATCTAACATCATATTTCCATGGTCTCCCTAATAGGAGGTGGAAAGCATCCATATCAGTGACATCACAAAGAATTTTATCTACATTCTCTCCTAGATTAAATTCTATCCATACTTGCTCATTTTCCAGTGTTTGTTTCTCTTTAGTAAGCCATGATGCCTTATAAGGACAAGGATGAGGAATCTTTTGCAACTTTAGTTTATTAACCATCTCCCTAGATGCTATGTTGTTTGTTGATCCAGAATCAACTATTAATTTGCATACCTTTCCTTTAATTTTGCAGGTTGTCCGGAACAGAGCCTTCCTTTGTGGTGGTTCCACGAGGTTGGGTACCTTTAAGAGTGTTCTCTTCAACATTAAGCACTCACCATGTTTAGGATTTGCAGGTCTTGAAGCAGTGGAATGATAAGAGGATGTGCTCTGACCATCTTCTTCTTCTTGTAGCAGTTGGACCCTCCGATCTCCTTGTCTAGGATTGTCTCCAATCTTTTGAGGGCACCTAAAGGACTGATGTCCTGTCTGATTACAGGTGAAGCACTTCCCTATGAACACATTTCCTCCTCTTCCTCTACCATTCCCACCTCCTCTATTGTTATTAGGCCTTCTTCTTCTGAAAGTACCCCTGCTGCTGGTTTCATTTTCAAGACCTTGGCTCTTTCCATCTTCTTGAGACTTGAAGTAGTTACCCCTGCCTTGGAATCTTCCTCCTCTTCCTCTAAAATTGTTTCCTCTTCCCCTATTGAAATTAGACTCTCCTCTTCTCTTTTTCTTCTCCTCAATCTTAAAAGCCAAATTGAAGCATTGATGTACTGAATCAAGGTTGATCAAAGTCAGTTCATCTTGAATACTGTATTTTAAGCCACTTATGTATCTTGCCAACTTTTTCTTGTTGGACTCATACACCTTTGCCCTAAGAGTCAAATTGTGAAACTCTTGGGTATATTTAATAACATCCATATCCTTTTGTTTGAGGTTATGCAGCTTCTCATGTGTTAGGACCTCATAATCATCAGGAATAAATTGCTTCTTGATCTCTGTTTTCATCCTCTTCCATGTGCTGATCTGATCTTTTCCTTCATCCATTCTTTCATTTTGCAAAAATTTCCACCAACTAAGGGTAGGGCCCTTGAGTTTATCCTTTTCTATCCTGACCCTCTGACTTGCAGGGATCTGATCACATTCAAAATGGTTGTCTAATGCCTCCAACCAATCTACACACTCATCTGGATTTAGTTTGCCATGAAAAGTAGGTAAGTCTCCTCCTTTCACCCCTACTCTTTCCAATGCTTGTAAGAGTGGTATTTGATCCATAGGGACCTCTTCTTCATCCCTTTCACTCTCCTCTCCCTCTGACTCATCATCATCACCTTTCCTCAACTTACCTTTCAGTTTCTCTAACTCCCTTTTCATATTTCTATTCTCTTCCCTTGCTGCTCTACTTTCCGCCATTTGCTCTTTTACTAACTTGGCCAACTCTACATTTTTGATCCTCAGAGGGATCTCCCTTTCTCCTTCTTCTCCTTCAGACATGATGTCTTACCTACACTCCACAAGATCCCAACCACTCTGATACCACCTGATGCAGAGTTCAACAGTGGAAGGTTTGATCCTCTTAGACCTATGAGGTCTAATGCTCAAAACTACTAAGGCTTTCAATAAGACTCCAAAGAAGTGCCTCAATACTTTTCTCTGATTTTTCTACACCTTCAACAATCCCAAGAACAACAACTAAGTCTTCAAACACACTTTTTGCAACTTATCACAATGTTTACTAGTCCCTTCCCAAAATAGGGCTACAAGGCTAGATTTGACAAAAGTTGGGATTTCTGATACAACCTACTCCCAACATAAGACCAAATGATGTAATTTGAAGATGTTCAGCAACCCAAACACAGCCCCACAAGACCAACTTCTGAACTACTCCTGCACTCCAAGAATCTTCCAAAGTACACAGACCTAATAGGGCCCTAAAAGGCTTGGTTTTCAAAGGAAGTCCAATGAAATGGGTGCATAGATTGAAGATAGGTCTTTGGATCTCTTCAAGGGTATCTAAGAACACCAAATCCACCTTTGGATTGCTAACTTTGTGTTCATCTAACACTAGATAAGAAAATTCCTACAATTCAGGACCAAATACATCTTAATATTTGGCCTAAAACTTGCAAGCATAAATCGTTCCCTTCAACTTCTGACCTCCTACTTCTAGAATCTTATAGTAAATTCCTAGTGCTTCCATTTTCATTGGGTTTTGTGCAAATTGGATCGTACAGTCGTGATGTGTAACTCCATTTGCCCAAAACCCTGCTGGAACTAGGGTTTCCTGGGAGTTAGGAAAGAAAAAGCTGTAACTCCAGCCACAGACCACCAAATTGCTTCAGACCAAATGCATTCAATAGGTAACACAACAGAGTAATTCCTCAAATCATTAAACTTTCACTCCCAATTTATACAGCACGTGCATAATCGAAACACCAGTGATTTTTCAGGAAAAAAAAGAGAACTTTATTGATTTCAATTAAAACTGTATACATCTAACAGCCTGTTCTTTTGGGAAGGTTGTATGACTCTTATATAACTATGTTTCACTGATGAACTTCCTTAGATTTAGTTGCAATCGGTTGAAACTTCATTGATTAGCAACTGTTAAGCATTTTTGTAAAGTTGCATAGCAACTTTTTGTTGTTTTGACAATTCTTGCTTAGAATGAAATCCTAAGGACTCTAGATTATCCTAGGACCTAAATTAACCTTATTTAAGGTATTACAACCTATTTCTAAATATGTTCCTAAATACTTTAATCAAAATGTCCCATAGGTCTTAAGGACTCAAGGTTTATAGAATCACCAATGAGTCTGAAGCCTTTACAAATGGACTATATCAACATGATAACTACATAACAATCTATAATCTTATGATCCCCATCATGAACTATTAGTGGAAATAGGTATGAAGTATAGTGCCATGTTCAGGCAATGGAAGGCTTAATAAATTCCTGGATGGAAACACTGAATGACTGAATTGCTTTGAATCACTGAATTGCTTTGAGTGCTCTGCACCAAAGAGTACTTCAGGAGGAGCAATATTTCTTGGAGATTGGTTGGTTTCTTGGATAATCAAGAAGTGGAACTATATTTCTTAGTCAACGACAGAAGCTGAATATGTTGTAGCAGCAATGAATTGTTCAACCATGGTTTAGATCAAGTAGATGGTTAAAGACTTTGGTATTCAGGTTGATTATCCTATTTTTATTCACTGTGATAACACTAGCACTATTAACATGTCTAAGAACCCTATGATGCACGCAAAGAAAAAAATCATAGAGATCAAGTACCATTTTCTAAGAGAAAAGGTTGTAGACAAAGAAGTGAAATTGGACTATGTGAGCACCAAAGAACAGTTGGTAGATATTTTCACAAAACCCTTATCAAAAGGTACTTTTGAGTATCTCAGAGAGAAGTTGGGAGTAATTCCCTCTCCTAAGTCTGATAAGAGAATATAGGAAGAACATCAGTCCTTTGTGGCTGATAAATGGTTGACTACTCTACTCCTGGAGTAGTACCTATGCCTAATGGTTTATGGCACCCTTTTCCATTGATGTTAAGGGGGTATTATATACTAAGGGGGAGCATATACTATGGGGGAGTATATATATGGAACAAAAACATAGTCAGAGGAACTGTAGCAGTGTAGAGAAATCTTTGATGAGGATATTGAGAAGATTGTAAAAGAAAGAGGACACCATGAACACAGGATGTTTTTAAAATCATATGTTGCCATCAATGTCAAAGGGGGAGATTGTTGGAGATTTATTTCTGTGCAGCTAATTGATTGTATGTTTGTCATTGATGACAACATATAATATACAACAGTGTTCTATATGTACTTATCAGAATGATGGTATCAAGCCTTGCGTAGTTAGTTACATGTTTTAGACATGCCTTGGTTACTATATTCATACACATAGGTCTAGATATGATGTTTCGGTCAAGTTGTGTAATTTTGTTATTGGCAGTTACAGTTTTGAAAGAGTATCTATTCAGAGCCGATGTATTTAATGTGTTTCTTGAGTTGCACTTATATTCAAGATATGCATGTTTATATTCTTGATTAGTTATGAGTTGATGATAGTTATCTAAAGGTTCCTAATGTGTTTCAAGAAGATTGCAAAGTTAGAGTTAATTTGGTGAGGCCGACTTAGTGAAGCGTCGCGTCTATTCAATTTTTATTTGTGCGTTTGTAATTATTCTAGCGTGATTAGTAAAGCCGACAAGGATGTTATGAAAAGTTGTCTTACAGGTCCCATGATCTCATACTTTGAGGAAGATACTTATAACAAGTCATTTGTGATATGCCAACTATGAATGATACAAAAAGAGATAGAAAATGTACAGAGCAGAATATTAGTTGTGGTTTATTCATCAAGAGTCTTTGTTAAGAAGTAGTAGCAGATTATAATATATTAGAACTGATCAAGATAGCAGGTCTACTCTACAGTTCATCATCAGATATAGTGCATATCTTTTTTACAGAAGGTTGTAGCCTTTGCCATTGAAGCAGTGAGCTTTTGGATAGTGAGTCCTCACCCCTAATAGGGTTATTTGTAAAAGACTCCTAACAGGGTCAGACCCTTAACCAGGTCACTATACTTATTGCTTTGTAAAGAACAATTCCTAACAGGGTTGCAAGATCTTCTAACAGGGATTAATATAACCAAGTATAGTTCATTGTGGGTGCTAATTCCCACCAAGGTTTTTACCATTTGGTTTCCCCGTAATCAAATTGTGTGTTGTGTACTATGTTATCTGAATGAGCATTTACTTTATTATATTATGAAGTTAAGAAGAGAAAATATTTAAAGTTACAAATAATTGATTCACCCCCCCTCTCAGTTATCCTTTGGGACTATTCTAACATATACATTGTAAGATTGAAGATTTGTGCAAAGCAGAGATAGATACATCATTCAACAAGTCATACGAGATTGGAAAGTGAAGGACAAGCATATTCACCTAGAAGAAAAAGGTTTGACATACGCTATTCACTTACCAAGGGTTTTTAATACAAAATGGATAAGAATGGTACTTAGGCGAGTACATGACCAATTCATGTCATTGGATGAACCTATCAAGATCACTAAGGACATATTGCATATCATCACTAGATTCCCCATCGGAGACAATCCCAAGGACACTAAGAAAATTGACAAGGGTAAGCTCACCCAGCTCACTAAAGCACAATTAGATGGAAGAGGGATGAATATAGCTACTGTGACAGACCCTGACATACAATATGTTTGTAATATCATATCATACAGTGTGTTCGAATTGTCCCGAGTGGACAGTGTTCCATGTGGAGAAGTGGATTTGGCATACAAGCTAGTAAAGAAAGGACTTAAATTGGATGTTTGTGAAATCTTTCTAAAGAAATTTTTAGACAATATGAACACAATCAGAAAATAAAAGATTAACACATTGAAATTTGGTTCATTATTGGTATGTATTTTCTTCTATTGTCATAATTTATTTCCCTCTATTGAAGATGTAGTTTGTGATGACATGCAACTGATTGAATGTTTGTAGATGATAAGTTGATCACCAAAACGTAGAAAGATAATGCAAGACATTAACTCAATTATTGATTGTATTGTCATTGATGTCAAGTTGATATAATCTAATCAGTTATAATGAAAGTGTCAGAGACTTCCGAGAATTAGAGAGATAAAGATTATGCTTTCAGTAATGCATAAAAGAAAAGAATTCACTATGTGACTTTAAACACCAATGGTTAGTAGAACCCGAGGGACATATATCACTAAAAGACAAGTCACAGTGATGCCCGAGCAAGAACACCGATGAGAATTATCGATGAGTAAAATCACAAGCATATTCGATGGCCAAAATAATAGTGTAAACCAATGGAGAAGCTTGAGGAGAACTAGAGTGTTAACAAAAGCTAAAAAGAGTTAAAACACTGAAGTTAACTAAAAAAAAAATATCTAGCTGGAAGAGCTAAATATAAACTTAACTGGTACTTATCATTGTTTTCATCGACAAGATAAAGCCAAAGATAAGTAAATGATTTAAAGTTGTTTTGTCCAGTTGGCAAGAAGATATCTGCGAGATAAAACATGATTTTTTCTTTAAATCAGATTGGATAAGATTGTCGATCATGCCAAGATCAGGAAAATCAAGAACCTAACAAATGGTGATATGATGTCTATAAAGAGACAAACTTAATTCATTATGAATTAAGGGCATTGAAGAAAAAAAGAGGATGCTGGAGAGAAACTAATGAAGAACAACTTCGTATGGTCCTAATGAATCAAGCTAAGGAAAGAGATAAATATTTCTCTAGACACTGAGCTATAGAGAATAGCATCACTGAGTAGAAAGAAAGTGGAGCAGAGGTATTAAGAGGATATATTGATAAGATTAGTTTTATGAGCTTGCAATAGATCTGAAAATCTGCAAGTACAAGTTGTATATGTGAGTATATCATACTATTTCAGTTTAAGTTTTGATTCATAAAGTGTCTTAACCAAGTAGGATTTAAAGATCCTTTCTATATTAAGCTACATCCCAAGGAGTATCAAAAATTTTGATAATGAAGATAGCATGAGATGCCAGATACCATTTGACAAACCAGAAGAGTTTGGATAAGGAAGGTAGCATAGAAATGCTCGATATCAAGTGACAAAAAAAACTTTTAACTCCTCTAACAAGGTCACACCTAACATTGTTTTTATAACCTTTAACAGGGTTTTCTTTTCACCAATCTCATTTGAGAAGAGTGAGAACTTTGGGTTACTGTTCCTAAGTAGTTTTTCCCTTAATAGGGTTTCCATGTTAAAAATCCACGTGTCAATGTGTTTATGAGTCCTTACTTTAGTGTTTTGCATTACACATAGCTAATCTGGATTGATCAGTATACTCTAGATAATTTACCATTTTTTGGTAAATTAACAAACTGCTATTCGGTAAACATAGAGAATAAGGTTTAACAAAGCATTCTGAGCAGTAGTAATTTGATAAGTATATTTGAAGGCAGTCATCTTATAGGACTGAAGATACCTAGAGGTTTAATATTGTGGTACTAAGTTTTTGGGTTGTTTAATTTGATATTTTTTAGGCCACTGATTCACCCCCCCTCTCACTTATTACTATCAATTGGTATCATAGCTTGTGTGTTTAGAAAGGGAGTTTAACAGCTCAAGCAAAAGATCACAAGATGAACAGATGAGATGTACCCAAGTTGAATAAATACAAATTTGCATCATGGAAAAGAAGAATAAGACTCGACCTATCAGGTATTGGAAATGATGTTACATAATTCCTTGATACTTAATATGTGTTTCCTACAGGACCTCACACTCTTGAGAAATTAAGAGTAAAGCATGAGCATAATTGCATGATGATAGAACTTGCCTCATCACTCTCCAATGTTGAGTTTGAAGATGTCAAAACCTGCAGCTCTGCAAACCAAATGTGGGATACGTTGAAGCTGATACATGGAGGAGATGCTAATGTACTAAGAGCCAAGGAAGAAATCCTAAGAGGGAGGTTGAATGATCTAAGGATGAAAGGAGAAAATATCACTCAGTATAGCTATAGAATTAAAGAGGTAGTCAATGCTATTCGAGGATTTGGAGGTGTACTTGAAGAGGAGACAATGGAAAGTTAAATTTTAAGAACCTTACTACCCGTGTATGTTATTAGAGTTTCTGCTATTCAAGAGATGAGAGCAGTTGTAAACAATACAGTTACTCTAGATAGTCTAATTGGTAGACCATTTTATTTTGAGATGAATAACTTCGATAATAGTGTCTTACCATTTATGGAATCTGCATTCAAATATTGTTTAAATATAAGTAATTCAAGTCATAGACATGCTATCAGAAATGATAGTGAAAGTGGTAATGAGGATCAAGGACTTGATGAGATTGAAGCACTAATGGAAAGAAGATTGCAGAGAGGCAGAGGTAGATACAAAGGTAAATTACCACTTGTATGTTTCAATTGTAAAGAGGTTAGACACTTTACTGCAAGATGTCCAAATAGAAGAAAAGATGACAGAGGTAATGACCGATCATATGAGAAGAAGTTTGATATAGGTGATAACTAAGATTACATAAGCAACCAACAATCTGACAAAAGAGATACCGGTGACTACAAGGAAAAAGGGAAGAAAGCTTGTTACCTAGCTGAAAACAGAGCTAATGATACTGACACTGAATCAAAAGAAGACATTGAGATGGTATTTATAGCAATAAAGGATGATTCAAACAAAGAAGAAGAAAGGTATGTAGAAACTGCACTCATATCTAAAGTTAGTAAGAATGATTTTTGGATCATAGGTAGTGGCTGCACTCACCTTATGAACGGTGATAAACAAAATTTTGAGACTTTTGAATACTATAATGGTGGTTCAGTAAGAATGGGAAATGATACACCTTGTCCAATTGAAGGCAAAAGAACTATAATGTTGAATAACCTGATCAAATGTGAAAATGCTTACTGGGTAAAAGGACTAAATTATAATCTGTTAAGTGTTTTACAACTGAATAATATAGGTCACCGAGTGGCATTTGAAAATAAGAAGGAAAAGATCTTCAATGAATCAGGAAGGTTGATCGAAACTGGTGAGCACACAAAAGGTAACATTTTCTATCTTGATGACACTAACACCACTTGTTTAATAGCTAGAAATGAAGACATATGGTTGTGGCACAAAATATTGTGTCATGTGAATTTTGAAAAAATGATAAAAATAAGCAATGAAAGGAATGTCAGAGGCTTACTAAGCATGACTAAACCTAAGCATATCATGTGCAAGAATTGTCAAAAAGGTAAGATGACAAAGTCTAGTTTGAAGAGTAAAACCCATACATCTAATGCAATTCTAGAATTAGTCCATACATATCTATGTGGACCCATGAGGACAAAGAGATACTATGGAGATAGGTATTTTATTCTCTTTGTTGATGATTATTCTAAAATGATGACAATCATGTTCTTGAAAGGAAACTAAGTGTATGGGAAATAGTTCCCTATGCTAAACTCCCGAGAAGAGGATTGTGCAAATTCAGATTTAACCCTTATCAATTACATTATGATAATACAATAACATGCATACATAGAAAAATGATAATGACACAATGATTTACCCTAGGGAAAACCTTTTGGTAAAAAACCTTAGCACTCAAAAACCTGCATAATGTATTAATCAAAACTATTGATGTTTACAATACACATGCAATGCAAGTTCTTTCAGGAGATAATCGACACTTGAAGACAAATCTGGCAGCATAATAACATTCCAACAATACACTAACTTGACTCTATGATTTGCAACCCTAAAAATTCTTATATCATGCACTTCCCTTTTTAGGGAAACTTCTAAAGATAACTGTATTAGGGTTTACCATTCTCCAAAAAAATAGGAACCCTGAACCCCATGCATTATAGAAGAGTGTATAGTACTCAACATGATTAGTTTCCACATGTCTTGCATGTCTTCACCCATCATCGAATCTTTCACAATTAGCTCTAACAAATATTAATGATCGTCTTAGGAATCCTTCATAACCGCTTTAGTCATGATTACCTTACACATTGTCCAAAGTGCCAACATTTGGAAAATAACCTCTACCACCGAATGGGATGCCTAGATCCACCTAGAAATAGTTTGATCATCCTTGTCATCTTCCAAGTGGAGTGAAAACACAACACGTCCACTCATCTAAATGAAAGAACATATATCAAACTTAAATACATTATTTGCAAATAATTAATTACAAAACAAATAATATCAAATGTAGGGAAATATATAAGGTTGAGACACCTTATTCCTAACAGTTTTTAAAAGATAAATCAAAAGCATTCAAGATGTTTAAATGGTACAAGGCTATGGTAGGAAAACAAAGTGAAAATAAATTGAAATGATTAAGGTTAGATAGAGGAGGTGAATTTACTTTAGATTAATTCACTAACTATTGCAATGAGCATGGAATTAAAAGACAGGTTTCTGCATCGAGAACACCACATCAAAATGGAATTGTTGAAAGGAGAGACAAATCAATTGTTGACTGTGCAAGAACATTGATGATTGAGAAGAGAATCACTCAAACTTTCTAGAGGGAAGTTGTCAGTGCTACTGTCTACACATTAAAAAGAGTACAATTAAAGAAGGACACAAATAAGACACCCTATGAGATTTGGTATGGTCATACACCCAATGTAAGTTACTTCAGAATCTTTGGTATTCAATGTTATATTTTGAAGGATGATAGAAATGGAAAACTTGACTCCAAAATTGAAGGTATCTTTCTAGGGTATTCAACCAAAAGCAAGGCTTATAAATGTCTTAACAAGTCATCTAACAAAATCATTGAAAGTGCAAATGTGAAAATAGATGAATTTGCAAAAAATAATGATAATGAAAGTAGAAAAGAACTAGAGGACTACAACAGGTTTGTTTATATAGAACCTGACACTCTACACAATAAATAGTGTATCACTCCCAAGCAACAGAACATTGCACCCGAGCATCAAGCTGCAATTAACAAAAATCAAGAAAATCCTCAAGATGATGTTCCGAGCTATGGAGATCAGAATGAAGGTCAAGAAGATGATCAAAATGATGAACAAAGAGCTGAACCAAAACTTTCCAAGTATTTCAGAATACATCATCCACAGAATCAAATCATAGGAGACAAGAAGGTTGGAATGAGAACAAGAAGTAAGTCACTATACACTAGATGTTTACTTTGTGATTTTGAGCCTAAATCAATTAATACTGCACTTGAGAATGGAGAATGGATCAGTGCTATGAATGAAGAAATAGAAAAGATTGAGAAGAACACTACATGGAGACTAGTACCGAGACCAGATGACAAGAATGTCATCGGTACCAAATGGATATTCAAAAACAAGATAAATGAGAATGGAGAAGTCATAAGAAAGAAAGAAAGGTTATTATGCAAGGGATATGCACAACAAGAAGGTATTGATTATGGAGAAACCTTTGCACCCATTAATAGACTAGAAGGAGTTAGAATCTTACTTTCTTATTCTGCATTCAAAGGATTCAAAATATAATAGATGGATGTCAAATCTACATTCCTAAATGGAATACTATAAGAAGAGGTATACATTGAACAACCAAAAGGGTTTGTTGATCCAGACAAGAGAAACATGGTATGTAGACTACATAAAGCCTTGTATGGATTGAATCAAGCACCTAGAGCCTGGTATGAAAGAATTCACTCCTATCTCATTAGCGTTAAATTTGTAAGAACAAGTGAAAATAATAATCCGTACTTAAAAGAAGATATCGATGGTAATATTATGATTGCTGAAATTTTTGTTGATGATATCATTTTTGGGGGAAATGAATTTTTATGCAAATCCTTTGCTAATGAAATGAGCAAAGAATTTGAAATGTCTATGATTGGGGAGATCAAATTCTTTCTTGGTCTTTATATTCTTCAACAAGATGTAGGCATATATATCACTCATTCCAAATACATCAAAGAACTGCTGAAGATATTCAAGATGGAAAACTAGTTGGAACACCTATGGCTACCAGATGCAAGCTGACAAAAGAAGACAAATCAAATGACATAAATCAAACCTTGTATAGATCAATGATTGGAAAACTAATGTATATTGTTCATACCAGATCAGATATAGCACATGCAGTTGTAATAGTTGCAAGATTCTTTGTTAATCCCAAAGAATCACATATGACTGTTGTTAATAGAATTTTGAGATATCTGAAGAACACTGAGGACTATGGATTATGGTAAAAAAGAGAAGGAAAATTTGAGCTACAAGTCTATACAAATGATGATTGGGCTGGAAACATTGATGACCAAAAGAGCACAACATTTGGAGCATTCTTCAAGGGTGATAGACTTGTCACAAGGATTAGCAAGAAGCAAGGATGCATCTCTTAGTCTACTACAAAAGTAGAGTATGTGGTTGCTGCTGCAAATTCCTCCAATATTGCATGGATCAAATAGTTGCTTGAAGGTATTAATATTAAGATTATTGAACCAGTAATTATCTATTGTGATAATACCAGTACAATTAACATTTCTAAGAATCCAGTCATAGATGATAAGACTAAACATATTGCTATCAAGTATCACTATCTAAGAGAAAAAGTACAAGAAAAGGAGGTGATATTGGAATATGTTCAATATAAGGAACAATTAGCTGATATATTCACCAATCCATTACCAAAAGATAGATTTGAGTACCTGAGATAGAGACTAGGGGTCCAACCCTTTTCTATCGATAAGTAGGCCGACTAAGAGGTTTCATCAGCCTACACCTAATTAGAAGATTATTCATGTTGATGCAAACACTGAGATGAATAGAAATAGATACATCTATACACAACAAGGTACAAAAATGCACCAAATACCAGAGACATTGTATTGCTAGTGGATAGGAAAATTAAGGAATATATTTTATAAAGGGATGGAAGATGATATATAAAAAAAAAAATAAAATTGTTTGCCATTGTTGCCAAAGAGAGAGATTATCTCATTATCATAATAGAGAAAGACTCTTTATCATAAGGGAGAGATTATCTCATTGATCAAAAAATATTATATCATTATCCATGAAGTGAAGTTCCTAAGAATAAGAAGGAAGAGTTAATCAATATTCAAAGGGAGAGAAATTGATTACATATTCAATATCCATCAAAGGGAGAGAAGTAACAAAGGGAGAGAGTTCATACAAAGAGAGAAATTGTTGTCAAAGTAAAAAGAGATTATCAAGAAGAGGAACAGTCAAGGCAGAGCACATGTCAGAACAGAGACATAAGATGCTACATCTATCTAGTGAAGGGATTAAAGATTGAAGAAACCAATCTTGTAGAAACAAATAAAAGCTATTTGAGCTTATAGAAAGTCAGGCATTTGTAATAATTACAATTGGAAAGATTGATGAAAATGTTATATTTCATATTGTATTAGTAATAGTATAGTATGATAATGTAGTGTGTTTCTATCAATGCCAATGGGAGAGATTGATGACATGTAACTGATTGAATGTTTCAAGATGATAAGTTGATCACCGAAATGCAGCAAGATAATTCAAGACATTAAATCATTTAATGGATTATATTTTCATTGATCTCAACTTTATATAATATAATTGTTTATAATCAAAGTGTCAAAGACTTCAGAGAATCAGAGAGATAAATATTATGCTTTCAGTAATGCATAAAAGAAAAACATTCACTATGTGACTTCAAACGCCGATAGTTAGTGGAACCCGACGGAAATAGATCATCAAAATAAAAGTCACAGAGATGCCTAAACAAGAACACCGATGAGTGTTACTGACGACTAGAATCACAGGCATACATGAAGGCCATAATCATAGTGTAAAATGATGGAGAAGCTTGAGGAGAACTGGAGTGTTGACCAAAGCTACAAAGAGTTAAAACACCGAAGTTAACTAAATGACAAAATATCTAGCTGGAAAAGCTAAATATAAACTTAACTGGTAGTTATCATTATTTTCATCGACAAGATAAAGCCAAAGATAAGTAAAGGATTTAAATTTGTTTTGTCTAGTTGGAAAGAAGATCTGTGTGAGATAAAACAAGAGTTTTTATTTAAATCAAACTGGATAAGATTGTGGATCATGCCAAGATCAAGAAAATCAGAGAACCTAACAAATGGTGATAGTATGTTCATAAAGAGACAAACTTAATTCATTACAAATTAAGGGGATTAAGGATAAAAAGAGGATGCTGGAGAGAAACTGATGAAGAAAAACTTCATACTATCCTGATCAATCAAGTCGAGGAAAGAGCTAAAGATCTTTACAGACACTGATAAACAAAGCATAGCATCACCGAGCAGAACAAAAGTGGATCAAAGGTATTAAGAGGATATATTGATCATATTAGTTTTATAAGCTTACAATAGATCTAAAAATGTGAAAGTATAAGTTATATATGTGAACATATCATACTATTTTAGTTTAACCATTGGCTCAACAAGTCTCTTAACTGAGAAGGATTTAAAGATCCTTTCTATATTGAGATACATCCCAATGAGTATCAAAAAGTTTGATCATGAAGATAACATAAGATGCCAGATACCATTTCACAAACCAAAAGAGTTTGGAAAAGGAAGGTAGCATAGAAATGCCCAATATCTAATGACAAACTAATATTTTAAATCCTCTAACAAGGTCATTCCTAACAGTGCATTTGTAACCTCTAACAGGGTTGGCTCTTCACCGAGCTCACTTGAGAAGAGTGAAAATTTTGGGTTACCAATCCCAAGTGGTTTTTCCCTTAACAGGGTTTCCATGTTAAAAATCCATGTGTCAATTTGTTTATGAGTCATTAATTTAGTGTTTTTCATTACACATAGCTAATTTGGATTGATCCATATACTCTAGATAATTTACTATTTTTTGGTAAATTAATAGACTGTTATTCTGTAAACATGAAGAATAAGGTTTAACAAAGCATTCTGAGCAGTATTAATTTGATAAGTATATTTAAAGGCATTCATCTTATAGGAATGAAGATAACTAGAGGCTTAATATTTTTGTACTAAGGTTTTGGGTTGAATAATTGGAATATTTTTGAGGCTACTGATTCATTCCTCTCTCTCAGTTATTACAAACAGTTTGGATCCCTAGGAGACCTATTCTTTATTAGATAAATGAGTATATACAAGGTTTAGGAGATTATTTTGATGCAATCATGTGTGAATACTTTCTAAATTTCCAAGAAATAATGCACAAGAGGTCTAGGATACCACCTCAATTGATTGCAAAGTATCAAGATAATATATGTTTTGAGGTTGACACTGACACTTTTATTATCAAGGTTGTTGAGCCTAGAATTGAATGGATACAACTAACAAGATATGAATTGGATATTGATATTGGATAACAACATATTGAAGCACTACTTACAAAACTTGTTGATCCCAAAGATAAGAGGTATGGCACTTATGAAAAGGTGAAAGGAAGGAATAAGTAGAAAATTGTGATACCTAAAGCAGTCAAGAAGAAATAAAAAATGATTGATAATCTATCCAAGACATTAAGAGTGGATGAGACAAGTGTTAAAGACACAAATGATGAGAAATATATTATTTTTGTTGACAAAAAAATTGTAACTATAACTTCACCTAGCACAAGAGGAACTAGAAAGAACACCATATCTTCAATGAAACAAAAAGAAAAGGAAGTTGCAAAGATAGCTCAACTGAAAGGTAAAATATACATTAGAACCTGATTAGGAAAACTAGTTGTACGTTCATGAAGGAAGTTAATACTTAATAATGAGAGTTAAATTGAATCAGATAAGGAAGCTAAGTCAACATATATGGTATACTTTTCAAGAGTTCCACAAAGTCTAGATGATTTTCTGGAAGACCTAAAGAATAGAGGAAGACATGGAGCTTTTAGGAAAGCAAAGTATGAGAAAAGGAATGATGAAGATAAGAAAAATATTGAAGAATCTATTGTGGTAATACTAATGAGCTACATATTGACCCTAATAGAGCTAGAAAATAAGATGTGAGAATAATTGCATAATAAGATTCATGCAAGATGGAAATATGAACTTAATGCTAAAAGAGAAATGAGAGAGAGATCACTTGTACATACTTTTCCTAATCTCACACCATATGAGATTAGCAAAGCACTACATAAACATGCAAGAAGATTTATAATCAAGGGAAGAACCCTAAGAATCATTAATGGGGATATACTATCTATGGACAAGGAAACTGATGCAAAGTAGAGAGATATATTTGGTATATCGAATACTGGGAAACCTAATGAAACAAAGAATAAAAGTGAAACCATCACTGATTAGGTAAAGGAAAACATAGGCCAAGTAGATCCAATTGATCTTACCATTGATAATGTAGAAATAATCATTCAAGATGCATTAGAGGATATTGATCCTGTAAAGGAATTTTCAAAGGATGAAGATGTAATGGACTTTCAGGTACCAAATACCAAGTATATGGATTCATATGTTTCACAATTGAAGAGTACTAATCCCATATTGGTATGTAAGTACAAATTTATTCTACTATGTAGATTGGTACTATTGAAGTTGCACAAGTTATGGCAACCAAGCCACCAACTTACACGGGGAATGTAAATATTGATAAGCCAGATGCTAGTGAGACTAAACATAAGAAGGATACCTAGTTAGAAGCTCCAACCAACATTGAGGAACAAAAGTTGAACACACCAATGACTGACACATCCACTATTCATAATGATCCAAAGCCACAAGATATAGAAAAAGAAATGTTGTGGGAATCAAATAAAAAAGGCAAAGATGTAGAGAAAGAAGAAACAAAATAACAAGATGAATTTAAAGTAGAGGAGAGCATATTCAGTCAGCATACCGAGTCACCAAATACAACAATGGCATCACATTCTAAATGATCTACTGGAGAGGTAAAATTGAGTGAGAAGAAGAAGATTAAGAAAATGAATCAAATAATTGATTTGAGTGAGCCTATCATAATATCAGTAGCAGACCCCTAAAAAATGAAGCCTAAGGAATTGGATATCTATGCCAAGTTAGTTAGAAGAAAATATTAATAAGAGAAGTTATTGCAGAAGAAGAAAAAGGTAAATATACTAGAAGCTTTCAAAGAAATTTTCCAAGAGATTATTCCTGAAGTTACCATTGATGAGTCTGAGCCACTATTAGACCAAGTTGGAAATCTAGTCCAACAAATCAAAGGACCTAACAAGGACATGAAATAATACATGTTGAATATTCACAAGGCATCAATGCAAAATAATTGATGGAGAATCTATTGCAAAATATTTCTATAGATAAGGTAACTCTTTATGAGTTATGTTCCAAAATTGAAGAATAATTGTAGTCCATCATTTATTTATTTCAGAAAGTATGTATTTTTTCTAACTATATCAAAGAATTTAAGAAGCATGAGGTAGATACCTAGAAAGAGTTGACTGAGCAGCTTGCAAAGCTAACTACCGAGCCTAGAGAATTCCAGACATATTACTCAAAGATACAGGAACTCATGTGAGTTCATCTCTCATTGAGATAGGAGCAAGACAAGCTGAGCTTAGAGTTTCTTGGGTTGAAAGCACTAGTTATTCCCCTTATGAAATGAATGCAAAAACATATTTATAAAGGCCAATAACTAGCAAGTTTTCCAGAGGTGCTCACCCTATACTATAGTTGATCTATCAGTAGACATAAATGAACACATTGTGAAATTACAAAATCTCTAAGACACTTAGGAGATTGTACTAGTAGGATTATAGAAGAGGTATAAACAAAATTTTGATACTTAAGTTTTACTGTTGAGACTTTTTGTCAGAAAAGGGTAAAATATAGATAGACTTGTAGACTTATGAAAATCAAAAAATAAGAAAATAGATTCAATACAAAATACAAAAAAAAAAAAGTATATATGTAAAAATAAAAAATGAGGAGAAGAGTTGTACATATTTTATTTAGAGAGTAACATCCGAGGGGGAGTTACTAAGTTTTGATGACTTTGAGTTTTTTGTCAAAATTCTCAACTAATATCAAAGGCAGAGATTGTTATCTCTATGGATATTATGTTGTCATTAGTTAAGGCAAAGTCATATGAGTCAAAAGATTCAATTGGTGAAAAAGAGAGAAGAAAATATTTGACTAGTCGGTAATATACATCGAGCAAGCTAGTGAAGTTGGTAAAGAAAAGCCACTACACTGAGAGCCTACAGTTACCAAACACCGAGTGCATATGAAGTACACTGAGTTGAAAGTTACCAACAAGTAAATATCAAGTTAACTGAGAAAAGATAAGTTACTCTACCGAGTTACTTAATTAATTATAACCGGATAAGGATACATTTAATGAATTGATACAACCTTAATTGTAATTATACAATGGAAAAGACCAGTTTATTACACAATTAATGATCGAGATAATTTAAAGAGAAGATCTAAGAATCAGATTAAGCAGTTAATCAGATATTGTTATTTCAAAGAAAAATACCAAGTACCAAGGTAAAAGTGACACAGTCACCTCGCGGAAAAGAAGATCTAACAGTTAACACAAATTATTAACGACCTAACGCATAACCTCAATGAATTATTTATTCTATTGTAAAATTAAAATTTTTATTATTTATTTATTATTATGTTTGATTGATTAATGTTTAATTGAATGTGTTTTCATGGATGTGGGAAGATATGATTCCCCCCCCCCC
>MU227672.1:418498-435218 GCA_018584345.1 Thuja plicata
TATATATATATATATATATATATATATGAATTGATTTTAATGGTTTTTTTTCTCCCACAAAAACTGCTATGTTGCTGAAACCATCATTTTCAAAAAGTTACATTGACTTCATAGAACATAACTTTTTTTTTTCTAAAATAGATATCAATTCACTTCTTTCAAATTTGGTTTTGTAACATCCATACGGAGGGGATGTAATTGTTTTGATGACATTATCATGATTATTTCATATTTTATGAATGTTTGAAGTAGAGTAAACTGTAATTTTTACATACCTTGACTGCATAGCTTCTAACTTGTTTTGTTTTATATCAAAATTCAAATTTTTTTTGATAGAAAATAGACTTGAAGTTGGAAGGCATGGTTATTTTTCCAAAAAAAAAAAAATTCTACTATTTTCATTGAATGTCAAACTTGGAGGTTTATATTCAATTAACAACCTACATTTGATGCACGTCAAAAAACATAGACCTAATTAATTCAAAAATTGTCAAACCTATATTCATTAGAAAGCTCATTTATAGTAATTGCGTGATGAAAAAGCACATATCCCTATTATTCCATTTGAGGGGGCACTTGAGCCCCGAAGCCATGAAAATTGCAGATTTATGTTAGCCTCTACAAATGGTCCCTAATCAGAAGGTTTTGATAGAAACTACTTACGATAGAAATTAGTTTTGATAAAAACTATTTAGTTTCTATCTGTAAAGAAGAAAAATGATGCTAATAGAATAAGAGTGTTTTGATACTCAAATAAATTATCACCTTATATTTAATGTTTAGAGTGGAGGGATAAATAAGACATTCTCCTTTATTCTTAAATTCACAAAGGAAGGATCCAAAGTGATCAACCCAAAAAGGATCAATGCATAAACGAATCAATATATTGGAAATAAGAATAAAGAAGGAGATCCTAGGTTTCCCTCTTAAAATGTTTGTGAATGAATGTAAATGTGTGATAGATTTAGAATGATTAAGAATTTGAATTGAAATGGATAGGAGGAATGCGCTAACCTTGAAATATTGTAGATCAAAGAATGTTGTGTTCTGAGGTTGGTACTCTATTTCTGGAAAATCCAAAGTTTGATTTGGAACAGAAATGCAGAGACAAAAAAAACCCATAAATCTTTTTCCAATCTGAGACCATCTTAAGAAAAAGGTCGACCTTGACCCACAAATGTCACCCCTAACCCAATAATCTGGAGCCTGACCTGCACAAGTATGACAGAAAATTTGTTCGCGGATCTCAAAATTTTGTTGAAAAGGGTATCCAGATCTGAGTTCAAATCCACAGTCCCGAACCTATATCAGCAAGAAAAAAATATTTTTTTGTTGGGGGGAGGGTTTTTCCTTAGTGAAATCCCAATTTAGGAATTAACCTTGAAATCAATAAAATATAGAATGCTAGAAAGTAGTAGAATTGAATCTAATAATGAAGCTACGATATTCAATAGATATGCCAATGTTATTCAAATGTAAGCAAGTATGTAAATATGAAAGCTTGGACTCAATAGAAACCATAAACCTCCATGATTGTATGCTTGGAATCCACCTTGAAGGGAGAATGAATGATTATTGAGGATGCACAAAGAATCTTGAAGGAAGATCACATCACCATGATAGCTAGATCTAGGGTTTGAATGATGAATCTTGAATGCTTCAACCAAATCCCTTCAAAGGCTTGAGAGCTTGAATCCTTGATCTTCAATGGAGAGATTGAATGCTTGAAAGGAAGAATTTAAAAATTTAAAATCTTGGAAACATATAGAACAATCGATGCTTGAACCTTTTGATTCTTGACAAAATCTTGGTTAGAGCCTTTTTTGTACTTTTGAAGGCTTCGAGAAAATGAGAGAGAAAGGCTTCCTTTTATATGAAACTAGGGCATGATCTTCTAGAGAGGCTAACATAGGAGAATTAAATTCCAATTAGACCCATTCCCCTAGAAGATGAACTATATTAAATATAATTTAGGATTTTCCACTTTGGAACCCAAAACAACCAACCTGGAAGTGGGAAAATAAAATTTTGATAACCTCCGGCAGCCGACAAGTTTCTAGATTTGAAAGGGGGACCTAGGTCAAGGTCGAGGTTGACCCTAACTTAGGTAAAGGTTGAGGTTGATGCTGACCTAGGTCAAGGTCAAGCTTGACCTTGACACAGGGGATCAAAACCCCTACAAAATGTTCCAGGTGGGATGGAAGGTGCCCGAAGAGGCCCAATCAGGGTCCTAAATAGACACAGAAGTAGGAGATGATGCAAAAATGAGGAGACAGTATGATAGTGGTAAAAAAATCCCCTAAGTAGGGATAAACTTCCTTAACATGGAAGTGATTCCATTTTAATATGATACATTAATCCCCCACTTTAGTGGAAGTATGGAAATCGAACATGCTATTGGTAGAGTTAGAAGAAAGACTCTGGAGGCTCGCAATAAGGTAGAAAATCACTAGGTCAAGGACATGAGCCCCTAGATCAAGGATTATAACTCAACATACATGCACAAAAGATATGAAAAATAAAGAGTAATCAATCATATAAAACATATATGATTACATAAGAAAGACAAGAGAAACACTATAGATAACACAGCTTCATGATCTAATCCTACTAGCATATATGAAAGAGAAAGAGAGAAAAGAGATAGTGATTACCTCACCTAGTAAGATGCCCACCTTACCATGAATCAAAAAGGAGGGAGAGCCCAATAGGTTCACCCATAAACTGTGTTTTGTAATCGTAATGTGTGTTCTACTAGCTTTTGAAAGTATCCATAGATCCACATTCTTGAATCACTATGAATATAAAATGCATGTCTTTTCAGGATTTAGAAACTTATGTGCGTTACCTTCCAAGGATTTAGCATATTGAAAAATGTAAAAGGGTGCATATCTCTTTTGGATTTAACAACTTATGTGCATTACCTTCTGAGGACTTAGAAAAAATAAAAGTAAAAACACGTGTCTCTTCAGGATTTAGCAACTTATGTGCGTTACCTTCCAAGGATTTAGCAAAAATAAAAGTAAAAATGCATGTCTCTTCAGGATTTAGTAACTTATGTGCGTTAGCTTCCAAGGATTTATCATGTTGTAAAATGCAAACTAATGTAAAATATAGTACAAGGGAGACCCTATATATGTCCCCCTCCTTATCATGACTACCTACTAGGCAGGATAAGGAAGAGAAAGATGATACCTACTTCACAAGGTAAGGATATTTCCACCTTAAAAACAATATACACTATATCCTTAGCAAAGAGTATTGACCCTTACCTCGAAGAGCATAGATAATCGTGAAATGGATATGTCACTTATAGAAAAATGGATCCTCAAAGAGTAAGATATCTTATCAACAAGACCCCCACTGTAGAGGAGTGCTTAGGATAAAATGTCATCTTCTAAAGAAAAAAGGGACCTAAGATTCAATCATCTAGCCCCCTGCAATGAAGAGGAAGAGGAATCTCAGAATGAAGGAGTCAAACTCTAACCCAAAGTAAAGGCAAGAGTTTATAAAAAACATAATTTGAAAAATAAAGAAGAGGTGATGACCTAGGACAATCACCTCTCATATAAGAGGGTATCCATAGTGAAAAAATAAATCTTTGTAAGGAAATAATGTTGTATGATAAAAAAGTGCCACTAAGCTAAGGAAAGTAGATCCTTAGATAGAGGAAGAAGAAAAAAAATACCTTTCCCCCCAGTGATGAAAGAAAGGGATATGTCAAATCATATCAAGAGATATTGTAGCAAAGAGATATCATCTGAGAAGTGAAAAAGTAACCCTTATGAGGGATAGCACACTATTCAGTTTCCAAGGTGACAGATTTATCAACAATGGAAACTCAATGTCAAACAATGAAATAGGTTATAATCAAGGACATATATCCTTAATGCAAAAAAAAAATTTCATGTATGATTTTATATCACATAATAGATAGATACTTCTTAACCAAGGAAAAGTGGATCCCAGAAAGATAGAAGAGAAGGAGATGGCATTCACATCGGGTTCACCAACATGTAAAGAAGAAAAATGATGTTAATAGAATAAGAGTGTTTTGATACTCAAATCACTTATCACCTTAGATTTAATGTTTAGAGTGGAGGGATAAATAATACATTCTCCTTTATTCTCAAATACAAGAAGGAAGGATCCAAATTGATCGACCCAAAAAGGATCAATGCATAAATGAATCAATCTATTGGAAATAAGAATAAAGAAGGAGATCCTAGGTTTCCCTCTTAAAATGTGTGTGAATGAATGTAAATGTGTGATAGATTAAGAATGATTAATGATTTGAATTGAAATGGATAGGAGGAATGCACTAACCTTGAAATATTGCAGATCAAAGAATGTTGTTTTCTGAGCTTTGTACTCTGTTTCTGGAAAATCCAAACTATGATTTGAAAAAGAAATGCAGAGATGAACAAAACTAATAAATCATTTTCTGATCCAACACCATCTTAAGAAAAAGGTCAATCTTGACCCACAAATTTCACCCCTGATCCAATAATCTTGAACCTGACCTACACAGGTGCGATAGAAAATCTGTTCGCGGATCCTGAAAGTTTGCTAAAAAGGGTATCCAAATCTGAGTTCAAATCCACAGTCCCAAACCTATATCTGCAAGAAAAAAAGATTTTTTTATTGGGGGGAGGGGTTCACCTTAGTCGTACACTGACTTAAAAATTAACCTTGAAATCAATTAAATATAGAATGCTATCAAGTAGTAAAATTGAATCTAATAATGAAGCTATGATATTCAATAGATATGCCAATGTAATTCAAATGTAAGTGAGTATGTAAATATGAAAGCTTGGACTCAATAGAAACCATAAACCTCCATGATTGTATGCTTGGAATTCACCTTTAAGGGAGAATGAATGAGTCTTGAGGATGCATAAAGGATCTTCAGGGAAGATCACACCACCACAATGGCTAGATCTAGGGTTTAAATGATGAATCTTGAATGTTTGAACCAAGTCCCTTCAAAGGCTTGAGAGCTTGAATCCTTGATCTTCAATGGAGAGCTTGAATGCTTGAGAGAAAGAATTGAACACTTTTAAATCTTGGAAACATGTAGAACAATGCATGCTTGAACATTTTGCTTCTTGACAAAATCTTGGTTAGAGCCTTTTTTGTACTTTTGAAGACTTTGAAAAAATAAGAGAGAAAAGATTCCTTTATATGAAACTAGGGCACAATATTCTAGAGAGACATAGAAGAATTAAATTCCAATTATACCCATTCCCCTAGAAGAGAAACTATATTAAATCTAATTTAGGATTTGCAACTTCAGAACCCAAAACAACCGACCCAGAAGTAGGAAAATGAATTTTTGATGACCTCTAGCAGTCGACAAGTTTCCAGATTTCAAAGGGGGACCCAGGCTAAGGTTGAGGTTGACCCTGACCTAGGTCAAGGTTGAGGTTTACCTTGACCAAGGGGGTTAGAACCCCTGGAAAATGTGCCAAGTGGGATAGAAGGTGCCCAGAGAGGCCCAATCAGGGTCCTAAATAGACACAGAAGTAGGAGATAATGCATAAATGAGGGGATAGTATGATAGTGGTAAAAAAAATTCCCTAAGTAGGGCTAAACATTCTTAACATGGAAGGTCTTCCATTTTAAGATGATACACTATCGAAAGTAATTTCATGATTTGACAGTTGTTGGTCATCTAATAAGTAGTTTCGATAGAAAAGTCAGGAGTTTTGATAGAAAGTTAGTGATAACTTTTGATAGAAACCTATGGTGGCCTATTTGGTGCCATTTCAGGTTCACAATGACTACATATAACTAAATAAATGTTTTTCTTCATCTTATTAATTTGAAAGTTGTAGAATAATTTGCATTTTGGAAAAGGAAGACTTTTGAAATTGAATTTCTCCAAATTTTGTCAAAATCTAGTAGAACAATTTTGCAGCTTGTGATGGGAAATAAAAAGAGAAGGCTAAATAAGACTACATGAAATTATTCAGAATAGACTAAACAAAGACTATGTGAAGAACCTCGGGAAAGATATTATCATAAGAAACAAGGTATGTCTATATATATATATTTCTTTATCTCTCTCTCTCTAGATATTTTAAGTTGATGGTTATGACTTGTCTTAAAATGAAACATGTAAACATGATATTTCAATTCCTAATTAGACCTAATTTGATAAAGAATACCTAATCTATACCTATTAGGACATAATTATACCTAAGACCCTAAACCCTAGGAACCATACCTAATTAGACCTAGATTAGGTCATAATTAGACTGGTGTAGGAGCACCCTGAGGTCTTTTGTAAGATCTGTAAATATTTTTGGCTTGTAGGTTTGTTTGGCCAACCATGCATGAATAAGGACTAATTTATAAGCTCCCTAGTGTATTTTTAAGTGTGGTTAGTGTTAGGAAAGGTTAGGGTTTGATGTTGTTAAGTCTAGTTGATTCTAGGGGTCTAGAACCTAGAAGTCAACTCAAAAGTCAAAGGGTTGACCAAAGTCCCAAAGTGGGATGATTTTTTTAGTTTTTATTGTTTTCTAGTCATTTGAGGTCAATTGGTAAGGTATCGAACCAATTAGGACTCTAAAAATGAGAAATTGTCATTTTGACAAAAAGTTGTCAAAGTTGTCATGACAACATTTCCTCATTTTTAGGAATCGGCACTTATGGTGCCCAAATCCCATCCAGAGGGTCTAAACATTTGGGATAGAGGTATATAAAGTGTTTCCAACCCTAATCTGACAATTAGATTTGATTTTTTATGGACTAGTGTTTGTGAAGGAGCAATTTACAGTGCAATTAAGCTACAGAGCCATCATCTATCACTTTATTGGATTGAATGGACTAAATGAAACCATATATAGTGTTTGAAATGTAATTCATAGGATATTTTTGGCATTAGATTGATTATTTTTTATTTCTAGTTGAGTTTTATTTAATTTCTTGCATTCTATGAGTTCACTGGCTAGTTTTGGTCCAGTTATGTAAAGAATGGGTTTTTTTGGTGTTCCCATGGTTCAAAATCCATGACCACTTGGAATCCATTAGAGCCTTATATATAATTTGTACATATGGAATGTGGAGACTATGTATGTAGGGGAAGCTTGAAAACAATCAGGCCCTAGGTGAGTACTAGCTATTCTGGCTAGGGTGACAGAATAGTGCATCAAAAATGGAGGTTGCAAGTTGATTGGTATGTGCAAATCAGTGATAGTAGAGCGTAGGGGAATGAAGTGAAGAAATTTTGATGGAAGGAGGAGTTCTAAGGAGCTCATTAGATCACTGGAAGAAGATCAAGAAACCAGAATAGTCCTCATGCCATAGAAACCTTTGTTTTTATGGGTTTGGTAGAAGTCTAATGTATGGATAGAGTTGAGCCCAGAGACCTAGAAAATCTTAAAGGGGAAGAAAAACCCACAAAGAATATGAATTTTTTCTCTAGAATTGTTAAGGGGTTTTAGGAGGAAAATCACATTTTCAGTGATTAGGAAGGCTAATAGGCCTAAAAAGGCTACAAGGCCTAGAAGACTTGATTTTGGAACTCGATTGGAAAATGATTGAAGAGTTCACAAAATTGAATCCACAAAGGGTGGATTAGACCTAATGGGAGTTGGGAGACCAATCTTTGAGAAGTTGACACCATTGCAGTGGAAAAAGGCTAGTGAAGCCATGGATGCTAGAAATATATGGAAGAGAGAATAGAGATGAGTTTGAAGTTGGTGGGAAGTTCCTAGGGAGTTAGAGGATTAGGAAATAATCCTTTAGTTAGGGTAGAGAAAGAGGCCCTCAAAAATACCAAGTGAAGGTCTTGGAGAGAGATAGAAGGCTCTAGGAGAGGAGCTCCCCATCAAATTGGTATCAGAGTCATTGAAAGGCTTGGGAGTTGATTAGTGCATGACAAAGTGGAGTGAATCCATAGGTGAGAAAATCATGGTGACCAATGCAGAGTTGGCCAAGGATTTGTCAGAGCAACAAATCAAGAATAGGCTTCTTGAAGAAGCAATGGAGGAAATGAAGGTTAAGATGGAAGAGGTTGTAGAGATAGCCAAAAATTTGAGAGAAGAAATGTATGGAGGAATAGATAAAGGAAAGAAACTGGTAGAAGAGGAAGTAGAACCAGAGCCTGATCCTCTGCTACCTGAGGAACCATTCCTCAAAGAACTCAAGGAATTAAGTGGGAAGGTTCTAGAAGGAATACAAGTGTTCTATGGTAAGATGGACACTAAAATGGTTATGGAATGGTTTGAAGGGATGGAGAATCACTTTGAGTGTGATGGGATTACAGAAGCACAAAAGGTGAAGATAGCCAAATCAAGGCTAAGAGAACAAGCACTTACATGGTGGAATTTCTTGTAGGAAGAAAGAGAAAAAGAGGGCAAGAAGCCCATATCAAATTGGAAGACAATGGTTGCAAAGGTGAAGGATAATTACCTTCCAAAAGACTATGACATTCAACTGCATAACAAGAGGCAGAACCTTAGGAAAAAAGACCTAGATGTGCTAGCCTATACAGAGGAGTTTCAAAAACTTTGTCTTAGATAAGGAATCTAGGAGATAGAGGGCATCAAAGTTGAAAGATACCTTAATGGACTAAGGTGGAACATTCAAGAAGAACTTGGTCTCTTTACCCTAACTTCCATTCATAGCTATTTTCAAATGGCTTTGAAAGTTGAGGAGAAACTAAAAAAGAGACAAGATTCTAGTTCTAGAAAGAGAGGAAGGGGTAGAGACAATAGAGGTGGCCATAGAGGAGGTTCAAGTGGAAGAGGTAGTGATAGTAGAGGAAAACGTGACTACATATACTCAGAGAAAGGACAAGAAACAAGCAATAGGGGTGGATACAATAATAGAGGAAGAAGTTCTTACAACAGTGGCAGAGGAAGATTAGTAGGTTTTTGGAGAAGCTCTCACTTTTCTTCCATGAAATGTTACAATTGTGGAAAGATGGGGCATCTTGCATATAGGTTTCTGGATAAATCAACACCCTCATAAGGGGAGAATAAGATAGCTTATGTCCAAGAAGAATATTGCTCTAAACAATCAGAGGTGAGCCTAGATTCAGAGAAAGGAGAACACCTCATGTTGAGAAGGATCCTAATCAAGACACCCACTAAAGATGAACACAAGCAGAGGAGGGATATTTTAAGAGTAAAGTGCAAGATATTGGGGAAAGTGTGCAAGGTGATCATTGATACAGGGTCAACAGATAATGTCACATCTAAGGAGGGAGTATAGAAGTTGAAACTCACCAAAATCCCACATGTGTGTCCCTATAAAGTTACGTGGTTGAATAAGGGTCAAAACATCTTGGTGAATGAACAAGTGTGGGTATAATTTTCCATTGGAAAGTATCAAGATAGGATAGTATGTGATGTGTTTCCAATAGATTCTTTCCATCTATTGCTTGGAAGACCATGGCAGTATGACATAGAAGTTGTCCATAATGGGAAGGATAACAACTACTCCTTCAAGAAAAATGGGGTAACTTTAAAAATCTAGTATTTGATAGAAGATGAGATAGTGGAGAAGGAAGAATCTAGTGCCATGTTTATGAATGTAAAATAATTTCTAAGGGATATGAAAGATGAAGAAGTTGGCTATGCAATCTTGTCAAAGCCAAAGGAGGAGGAGACTCATAAGCAAACACCTATGCCAAAAGAGGTGAGAGAACTTTTGGATCAGTTCAAAAACATAATTTGTGAGGGTACACCATCTTCACTACCACCAAAGAGGGACATAAGTCATTAGATTGACTTCATACCAGGAGAATCATTGCCAAAAAAAGCTGCATACAAGATGAAAACAGAGAAAAACAAGGAGATATCCAGGCAGGTGCAAGATTTGTTGGATCAAGGATTGATTAGGAAACACATCAGCCCTTGAGCTTTCCCAGTGGTGTTGGATCCTAAGAAGGGAGGTAAATGAAGGATATGTACTGATTTTAGGGCAATAAATAGAATAACTATCAGGTATTGATTTCTAATTCCTAGAATAGAAGACCCAATGGATTGCTTGGGGGGTGCTAAGTACTCTAAAATTAATTTAAAGAGTGGGTACTATCAAATTAGGATGAAAGAGGGTGATTAGTGGAATTTTTCATTTAAAACTACAAAGGGGTTGTATGAATGGTTAGTGATGCCCTTTGGGCTTACCAATGCACCAAGCACCTTTATGAGGGTGATGAATGAAGTCTTGAAGGACTATATAGGAGGTTTTTTTGTTGTCTATTTAGATGACATCCTTATATTCAGTAAAACCAAAGAGGATCATATGAAGCACTTGGAGTTAGTGTTGATGAAGTTGCAGGAGGAGAAAATCACCATAAACCTTGAGAAGAGTGAGTTCATTAAAGAAGAGTTAGTCTACCTTGGCTTTGTAGTTCCCAAGGGTGACTTGAAAATGGATAAAGAGAAAGTAGAGGCTATCTTGAACTGGCTTGCTCCTAAGATAGGGACAGAAGTTTGGAGCTTCCATGGGTTAGCCCAATTCTATAGGAAGTTCACTAGGATATTTAGTGAGATTTGTGCTCCAGTCCTAGAGACTATAAAAGGATGATTGAAAATGAAGTTTGTGTGGACAAAGATAGCTAATGAGGGGTTTGAGAGGTCAAAGAAGGAAGTTTCTACTCAGCCTATGTTGTTGTTACCTAGTTCTGATAAACCATTCATTGTTGAGTGTGATGCAAGAAACATTGCAGTAGGAGCAATCCTAAGCCAAGAAGGCATGCCTGTGGCCTTTTCCAGTGAAGACTAAATGAGGCTAGGTATAGGTACTCTTCCTATGACTTGGAGATATATTTTCTTGTACAAGCCTTAAAGAAGTGCATGAATTATCTATTGCCTAAAGAGTTTGTTGTTTTTAAAGATAACCAAGCATTGAGTTACATAAACACTCAAGACAAGCTTAGCTTGAGGCACATAAAGTGGATGGAATTCGTATAGTCATATACCTTCACTATAAAGCATAAGAAAGGGGTGAAAAAAAAAGTTGTAGTTGTCCTCAGTAGGAGACTACTCACCATCCCAGATATTCAGTTGTAAAGTATGGGAGTTGAAGGTTTTAAGGACCTATATGAGGGAGATTCAAATTTCTCAGAGGTGTATAAAGTGTGTAAAGATTTTGAGAATCACTTTCATAGTGATTTTTCAGAGTATACATTGCATAATGGGTTGCTATTCAAAGGCAAGCAACTTTGTTTTCCAAAAGGCTCAATGAGGGAGAACCTCATTCAGGAGAAACATAATGGGAGTCTAAGTGGACACTTTGGACTAAATAAGACATTGGACCTAGTGGAAAGGTTCTAATGGTGACCAAAGATGCAGAAGGAAGTGAGAATATATGTGGAGCAGTGTGGCATATGTCAGAAGGCTAAAGGCACTTCATTAAATGCAAGAATTTACCAGCTATTATCCATCCCAAGTAGACCTTGGGAGTGCATAAGTATGGTTTTCATAGTGGGGTTACCTAGGACTCCAACTAGTTTAGATAGTGTATTTGTAGTGGTAGTAGTGGTAGACATGTTTAGTAAAATGAGAAACTTCATACCATGCAAAAAAACACATCATGCCAGCCATATTGCCTACTTGTTTTTCAAAGAAGTAGTAAGGATTAATGGCCTACCAATGAGAATTATTGCAGACAGGGATGTGAAGTTTATGGGTCATTTTTGGAAGACCCTATGGAAGAGACTAGGCAAAAATTTGTCTCATGGATCTGCTTATCATCCTCAAACAGATGGGTAGACTAAAGTAATCAATAGATTTCTTGGGAACTTGCTTAGATTTTTGAAAAAATAATATGGATAAGGATAGGAGAAAGTTATTCCACAGGAAAAATTTGCCTATAATGGTAGCAAAAATAGGACTATAGGAAAAATTCCATTTGAGATTGTGTATGGCGCACATCCAAGGGGTGTGATGGAGCTGAGAGACCTCAAAGGATATGAGGGACTTATTGGGCATGTTGGTGACTTCACCCAATCAATGAGGGAAGTCCATGTACATGTAAGGAGGACCTTAATGGAGGCCAATCAGAAGTTGAAGGCAAAAAGAGATGAGGGAAGAAGAGATTTGTAGTTTGAAGTGGGAGAGTTAGTAATGGTGTTCCTGAATAAGGCAAGACTACAAAAGGGGATACCTAGTAAACTAAAGATGAAAATAATTGGACCTTGCAAGATATTGGCTAAGTATGGGCCTAATGATTATAAGGTGGAGTTGCACAAGGAGATGTCAATTTATCCAATCTTCAATGTGAAAGATTTGATCAAGTATAAGGGGCCATAGATGGATGAGTTGTAGTATAGTATAGAGGTGCATAAGGACATGGGAGAGTTCAAGACTATGGAACAAGTCAAGAAACAAGTGGAGAAGATATTGGATTCAAGGGTGAAGAAGAAGATAAGACACAAAGTCTATATGGAGCATCTAGTGAAGTGGAGACAACAACCAGAGTTAGAAGTCACTTGGACAGATGAGAGTGACTTCAAGAATCATGAAATCAGTGAGGAGTTCCTGACACCATAGGTACCTTAACTTTCTTGTTGCAGTGAGAGGATGGTGCAGGAGCACCCTAAGGTTTTTTGTAAGATCTTTAACTAGTTTTGGCTTGTAGGTTTGTTTGGCCAACCATCCATTAATAAGGAATAATTTATAAATTCCCTAGTGTGTTTTTAAGTGTGGTTAGTGTTTGGAAAGGTTAGGGTTTGATGTTGTTAAGTCTAGCTAATTCTTGGGGTCTAGAACCTAGAAGTCAACTCAAAAGTCAAAGGGTTGACCAAAGTCCCAAAGTGGGAATATTTTTAATTTTTTATTGTTGGCTAGTCATTTGAGTTCAATTGGCAAGGTTTGGAACCAATTAGGACTCTCAAAATGAGAAAACTATCATTTTGACAAAAAGTTGTCAAAGTTGTCGTGACAACTTTTAAAGTTGTCATGACAACATTTCCTAGTTTTTAGGAATTGGCACTTATGGTGCCAAAGTCCTGACAAGAGGGTCTAAACATGTGGGATAGAGGTATAGAAGGAATTTCTAACCCTAATCTGATAGTTACATTGGATTGTGTATGAACTGGTGTTTGTGAAGGAGCAATTTATAGTGTAATTAAGCTACAGAGCCATCATCCATCACTTTATTGGATTGAACGGACTAAATGAAAGCATAGATAGTATTTTAAATGTAATTAATAGGATATTTGTGGCATTAGATTGATTATTTTTTATTTTTGGTTAAGTTTTATTTAATTTCTTGCATTCTATGAGTTCACTGGCCATTTTTGGTCCAGTCATGTAAAGAATGGGTTTCTTTGGTGTTCATGTGGTTCAAACTCCATGAACACTTGGAACATTAGAGTCTTGTATATAATTTGTACATATGGCTTGTGGAGTGTGTGTGTGTGTAGGGGAATCTTGAAAACAATCAGGCCCTAGGAGAGTACTAGCTATTCTGGCTAGGGTGACTGAACAATGCAACAAAAATGGAGGTTGCAAGTTGATTGGTATGTGCCAATCAGTGATAGTGGAGTCTAGGGGCATGAGGTGAAAACATTTTGATTGAAGGAGGAGTTCTGAGGAGCTCATTAGATCTATAATAAGATCAAGAAACTAGAACAGTCTTCATGCCCTAGAAACCCTTATTTTTAGGGGTTTGGTAGAAGTCCAATGTATGGATAGAGTTGAGCCCAGAGACCTAGAAAATCTTAAAGGGGAAGAAAAACCACAAATAATATGAATTTTTTTTTCTAGTTTTGTTAAGGGGTTTTAGGAGGAAAAACTCATTTTCAGTGATTAGGAGGGCTAATAGGCCTAAAAAGGGTACAAGGCCTAGAAGACTTGATTTTCAAACTCGATTGAAAAATGATTGAAGAGTTCACAAAATTGAATCCACAAAGGGTGGATTAGACCTAATGGGAGTTGGGAAACCAATATTTGATAATTTGAAACCATTGGAGTGGAAAAAGGGTAGTGAAGCCATGGATGCTAGAAAGCTATGGAGGAGACAATAGAGAGAAGTTTGTGGGAAGTTCCTAGGGATTTAGGGGATTAGGAAAGAATCCCCTAGTTAGGGTAGATAAAGAGACCCTAAGAAAGACCAAGTGAAGGTCTTGGAGAGAGATATACGGCTCTAGGAGAGGAGCTCCCCATCATAGACAGGTAATTATGACCTAGTTATCCCTAAGACCTAATTAGAGATCTAAGACCTAAATAGCCCTAAGAGCTAATTAGACCTAATTAGACCTAAGACATAGTTAGATCCAATTAGATCCTAAATAGCCCAAATTAGACTTAAGACCTAATTAGATACAATTAGACCTAAGACCTAATTAGATCCAATTAGACCCTAATTAGCCCCAATTAGACCTAAGACCTAATTAGATCCAAATAGACCTAAGATCTAGAATTAGATCTAATTAGACCTAAGACCTAATTAGACCCAATTAGACCTAAGACCTAATTAGATCCAATTAGACCCTTTAGGAGCTAATTACACATAATTAGAGCTGATTATATCCTTTATGACCTAATTAGATCCAATTAGACTCTTTATGACCTAATTAGATATAGTTAGACTATTTAGTACCTAATTAGACCCAAGTATACCCAATTAGACCCTTTAGCACCTAATTAGATCCAATTAGACCCATTAGGACATAATTATATCCAATGAGAAGGTAATAGGACCTAATTAGATCCAATTAGACCCTTTAGGATCTAATTAGTTTCAATTAGACCCATTAGGAGTTAATTAGACCTTTTAGAACCTAATTAGATCCAATAAGACCCATTAAGACCTGATTAGATCATATTAGAAGGTATTAGGACCTAATTAGATCCAATTGGACCCTTTAGGACTTAATTAGATCCAATTAGACCCATTAGGACCTAATTAGATCCAATTAGAAGGTATTAGGACCTAATTAGATCCAATTAGAAGGGATTACAAGCTAATTAGATCTAATTAGACCCTTTAGGACCTAACTAGATCCAATTAGACCCAATTAGATCCAATTGGACCCATTAGGACATAATTATATGCAATTAGAAGGTAGTAGGACCTAATTAGATCCAATTAGACCCTCTAGGACCTAATTAGTTCCAATTAGACCCATTAGGAGCTAATTAGACCCTTTAGGACCTAATTAGATCCAAGTAGACCCATTAGGACCTAATTAGATCCAATTAGAAGGTATTATGACCAAATTAGATCCAATTAGACCCTTTAGAACCTAATTAGTTCCAATTAGACCCATTAGGAAATCATTATATCTAGTTAGAAGGTATTAGGACCTAATTAGATCCAATTAGACCATTTAGGACCTAATTAGTTCCAATTAGACCATTTAGGATCCAATTAGACCCTTTAGGACCTAATTATATCAAACTAGAAGGTATTAGGGCCTAATTAGATCCAATTAGACCCTTTAGGACCTAATTAGATCCAATTAGACCTAATTAGACCGTTAGGACCTAATTAGATCCAATTAGACCATTTAGGACCTAATTACATCCAATTAGACCCTTTAGGACCTAGTTAGATCCAATTAGACCCATTAGGGAATAATTATATCCAATTGTAAGGTATTAGGACCTAATTAGATCCCATTAGACCCTTTAGGACCTAATTAGTTCTAATTAGATCCAATTACACTCATTAGGACCTAATTAAATCCAATTAGAAGGTATTAGGAGCTAATTAGATCCAATTAGACACAATTAGACCCTTTAGGACCTAATTAGATCCAATTAGACCCATTAGGACATAATTATATGCAATTAGAAGGTATTAGGACCTAATTAGATCCAATTAGACCCTTTAGGGCCTAATTAGATCCAATTAGACCCTTTAGGGCCTAATTAGAACTAGTTAGACCCAATTCAACCCTTTAAGACCTAATTAGATCCAATTAGAAGGTTTTAGGACCTAATTAGATCCAATTAGACCATTTAGGACCTAATTAGATCCAATCCGACCCATTGGGACCTAATTAGATCCAATTAAAAGGTATTAGGACCTAATTAGATCTAATTATAGCCTTGAGGACCTAACTAGTTCCAATTAGACCCATTAGGAGATAATTAGATTGATGAAGGGTGCTCCCCTTAATACCACAAACACATAACAGAAACAGAGAAGCAACAACAATTTGTAAGAATAGAAAATGGACTTCTTATTATCTCCACAAATGCGGAATTACAAACTTTCAGAATTACAATATGCAAAGCCACATGGGCATTCCCCTTAATATATTCTATAGGACAAAGCCTCAAATTATTACCCAGATCTACCCAGAACTGTCCCGAACTGCCCAAGACAACACTACGGGCCTTCTTTATATAGGCAATTTCCACAGCCTGAGAAGGTTCCAGAAATTTAGCCCTTAGGGCCGACCTAACTTAGAATTATTTTATTTTTCAATTTAGTACATCAAAGTCGGCTCCAAATAACTTTTGAAACCTGAAAATTTTGAAGGAAAATTATTTTCTGCTGTTTCAAGTGACCCAACTTCCGGAGACCATAAGTCATCACCAGTTGACTCGATTGACTATTATAACCCCATTTCAGAAATGCCACAAAGCGCTCTACAACAGCTTGATCATGCAAGCATCATCAAGCCCAAGTTTTGACCTCATCTGGGGCCTCTAAAGCCTTCAAAACTGAGCTCGAAGTTTCTGTACCCTGTTTTCAATACCAAAAATTTTCAATATCTTCAAAACTAGACCTGATCTAGCCATGAAAC
>MU227672.1:454297-466158 GCA_018584345.1 Thuja plicata
TTATGCTACTTTCAACCCAGCCGAAATAGTAAAAATGCTTGTTTCGGCGGGTTAAAAATCCCACCAAATAAAACCCTAAATGAATTTTGATATAAAGTAACTGATTACTTTCGATCGAAAGTACTAACTTACTTTCAATCGAAAGTAAATTAGTACTTTCGATTGAAAGTAAATTAGTACTTTCGATTGAAAGTAAATTAGTACTTTCGATCGAAAGTATCTTACGATTGAAACTACCACTTTTTGGTACTTTCGATCGTAAGTTACTCACTTACAATCAAAAGTATTTGTCGATTCTAATCAAAAGTGACTTTTGATTTTTCTTGAGTCAGCTTTTTTAGGGTGAATTCCTTCCTCCAAAAAAGTGTAACCCACTTTTGTGGGTTCAGCGTAAGAATAAAGATAAAGAGAAAAACCCTAAATTCTATTTTATAGAAGAGATTGTGTAATAGATTTAGGAAGATTAAAACTTTAATTGAAATGAATTGAAGACAAGTACTAACCTCAAAATGCAACAGATCTCAAGAATGATGTTTTTGGGTGTGTGTACTAAGTTTCCAAGAATTCTGCAACCAGATCTGGAACATAAATGTAGAGACAGAGAAAAACCAAAAATCTTTTCTGAATTTGGCTTAGGTCCGATTTTGACCCCAAAAGCCTGATTCTAACCTGCATAGTTCAACAAGAAATATGTTTTTAGATCCTGACAGTTTACCAAAAATTGTATCTAGATCTGCACTCCAATTCGTTGTTTCGAACCTGTCCCTGCAAGAATAATGGTTTGTCTTTTGGGAAGAAGGGGTTTGCCTTGGTCAAACCCCAGTTTTGGAATTAACCTTATAATTGAATTGAAATTGCATATATAAACAAAGTAAATGAACAAATTCACCTTTCTTATTGTATAGAAACCCTTGTGGCGGATTTGAATTCATGGATCCACAAGTATGTATTCTCCAAATTAATGTAGAATGTAAGATGTAGAATGTAGGATTTCTAAAATCAATTGCTTGTAGATCTTCAACACCAATCTTGAATGGATCTTGGAATAGGAAGAAGCTTGCATGGATGCGGATGGAGAAAGATTCAACAAGTGGGCTCCATAGAGCTTGAATCCCTCAATGGCTACCAATGGATCTCCTTGATGAATGGAATGCTTTAAAGTGCTTGGATGCTTGAATTCTTGAGCACAAATGATTGCTTCAATAGATTATCCTTCATGTGCATAGGTGATCATGTTCTTCATGTGTATGTCTTATGGTTAGAGAAAATGAGAGGAGAAAGCTTCCTTATATAAAAATCTAGGGTACAATATTATAGAGAGGCCTACATAGGATAATTAAATTCCAATTATACCTATACCTCTATATGTGGACCTATATTAAATATAATTTCAAGATTTGTTCCCTTGAAGACCGAAAAAGCCAACCTCGAAGTGGGAATTAAATCTTTCTGAAGCCCAACATACATAAACCTTGAAAAATTGAAATATGGACCCTGGGTCAAGGTCGAGGTCAACCTTGACCTAGGTCAGGGTTGAGGTCAACCTTGACATAGGTTAGGGTCAAGGTCGACCTTTCCCTAGGTTAGAGTTCAGATTGACCTTGACCCTGAGGTCAGGAATCTTAGAATCATAGAGTAGAATGTTAGAAAAGGTAGGAGAAAAGTGGAAAATAGGGAAAAATCAAGGGGAAAAGGTAGATCCAATTCAAATACCCATTCAAGATATTTGACATGACTCCAAACCACTTACTCGGAGGGCTAAACCATTCCTAAATGGAAGTGTTTCCATTTTCTGATGATACACCTTTCATGTTAGATTTTATTTGTATTACTAGATTAATTTGTTGTATTCAATGTTTAAATGATCAATATATTAGTAATTTTCATTGTTTAGACATTTTCTTCTCTTTTTTTTTTTTATGAGTATGATGACCTTGAGCGCTAAATATAACATCCTCATGAGAATAATTTGTAGTAGACTTATCGGTTCCCTCAAGGGTGTATATCCTAAGGCCACTAACATTTTTGATGGGAATGTAGGTGATACCTCTATGCCTACCAACGACATACCTAACATTAATGAAAATGACTCTTCTCATACTTCACACGATGAGGATGACTCTATAAAAAGAGTAAATGCTAGCTAAGTGGTTTTTCTTGAATATTGGATGGGTCAAGAACACTATAATATTGAAGAGATCCTCTTTATTGAAGGATTTCAGCTCTAATTCAAAATTATGAAAATAGTGTTGATATATCACGTGTCATATCTTATATTATCAATAGTAATCATAGGTTTAAGAAAAGTTGTGTTGAAGACCTTAATCTTTTCTATCCTAATACTAATGTTTATAATTCCATCCCTATTCCAACATCCTTACATAATGTGTCTACCAATACTCCACCTAACATGGAAACATCGATTTAAAACATTAACCCTACACAATTTTTTCTTGGAGGAATTCTTAATCCAAACATACCCCCTCCTATATGCCCTCCATGTATTTACCAAACATCATTTATACCCACATATCTTAATATCTAGTATGAACATATCCACACCCTTTATTATTGAACATGTCCACTACCAATATATCCATTAAATGAATCATCAATAACCTTGCCTAAAGTATTTCATCATTGCAAAAACAAATTACTTCTATAACCCAATCCAAATTCAACATCCCTACTTTTGACATTTCTGGCCCATTATCCCTGAGATCATTCATTCCATTATCCATCAATTTATGGAAATATCTCACTTGGAGACATACAATGGAAAAGGTAATCTCTTTCCTCATGTACAAAAATTTCAAACCTTACGCAGTGACTTCTCAAATGATCATAAACTTATGGCTAATTTGTTTACTAGGACGATTAGAGATAAGGTCTTACAATGGTTTTTTTTATTTTCCCCTATTCTATTGATTCATTTCAAAAACATGTCGATTCTTTCATTCAACAATTTCAAAATAATATTGGTCCTCAAATTTCCTTAACTAATTTGATTCATTGTAAGAAAGGTGTTAAGGAAAAATTGACTAATTTTATTGGTGTGTGTGTGTATATTTTGTACCTGATAAGAGAGACACAACACGACAATACATCATTGCATTAGCATAAAAGGTTAGACAAGCATGAAAAACTACCTAATATTGACCTATTGCCTTCTAACTAAGAAGAGTGTGATTAATAACATATTAGCCCTCAAAATATGCTACAATCAGTGACGAATACAACCTAGCATGAAGGATTTTAGTTTAAAAATAAGCTTAAAAGATGATAAACAAGCATTCTAGCTCTAAGCATGTGAATAATAACAATGTAAAAGCATGAAATAAGAAGTGAAATATTAGTCTAGGATTAATCCAATAGCATAAAAATTCATTTTTTAATCTAAGGTGAAGGCTTCTTTGTTCTCAAAAATGGCTTCTATTTATAGAAGAATGGGAGAGAGAGAGGGGAGACAAGGCACATTAATGAGTTGGGAGACTTATTAATGGTGGTGTAAGAACCATCAATGCCTTAAGCATTCATGAGGCATGGAGGAGACATAGGCTTAAGGCATCTTCATTAATAAGGCATTAATGAAGGCCTTAAAGAAGCATGGGAAGGGTTAAGGGTCAAGCTTGAGAAGGTGGACCTTGAGAAAGGAATGTTGAGATTCCATGACTTTCTCAAGTGGGTGGAGTTGTAACTCGTTCCTTAATAGAATGTGACAATATTAGGAGGTGGGTTAGGGTAGAATTAGGATTAGGATTAAATTAGCAAGGGTGAATGGATTGAGAGGGGTTAGAACCCAGGGTAGAAGTGGTTGAGATAGGTTAGGTTGGGGTTTAGAAAAATATTATTTAAATGAATTAAAATTATTTAATTCATTCAAAAATAGGAAACTAATTATTTAAACAATTTAATTGATTTTTAATAATTAGGGGACTATAGCCATTTTAATTAAATTAAATAGGCTAGGGGAATGGGTTATTTTACAAGTGGGTAATTGATTTAGGGATTTATTTAATTCCTTTATAATTAAATACTATAGCCATATTTGAATTTGATATGATTTAATTGGTTGGAATTGATTTGAATCATATGGCTATAATAGTTAATTATAATTCAGTGATAAAAATCACCTAGGACATTAAATTGATTTGAAGAATTATGCCAAGCAGTAACAGGGTTGTTTGGACATAATCGAGGGTATGATCAAACTTAGGGAAAATAGGGTCTATTGTTGGAATAGACCAAATTCAGGTGGTTACATTTGCCCCTTTTTGAATTGATGTGTGAGAAATGCATTGATTCAAAGAAAGTTTTTGATTTTGACTTTAGAAAGATTGAGAGTCCCATTCTTGGTTGTCGAATGAAATGTTGATGAGATCAGTATTGCACTTGATCAAACAAAAATAATAGAATTGATTTTGAACTTGGTTGTCGTCCAAAGATCAATAAAAGATTTTAAAAATACCAATTATGAACTTGGTTGTCATCCAAAAATTGATAATACTGATTCTGAACTTGGTTGTCATTTGAAAATCAATAAGAAGCTGCCAGGAGTTTTAGTAAAAATCTTCTAAAATAAGGAAACACAAGATATCTAGCTTATGAGAACCAAATATTTCTATCCAATAGTTCCGGCTTAGTCAAGGAAACTATTATGCCCCTAGTTTGTTTGATAATGAAGTCATTTTTAATGCAATTTCGAGCAAAACTTTAATTGATGATAGTGTGATCATGCCCCCTAAGGAAAGAAATTGAAGGAAAAGAATAAAATCCCTCAGTTGAAATGATGTATCACTTGTAAGAAGTGGTTTAGGACAAGAAAGAATGGAGTAGAAGAAGTGGGAAAAGAAGGTGTTTAAAGATAAACGCACGATTACCAAGTTAATTATGTGAAAATGTGAGTGAGAAGACTAATAAAATGATGTTTAGACCAATATGTATGATAAAATATGTAGTTTTGACCAACTTTTGGAATAAATGAAGCAAATTTGTAATTTGTGAAAGTGTTGTAAAAATGGCACTGTGCTGCTGAAAACGTCGCAGGCACCTTCGATTTGGTTCCCGATAGATTAGAAAGAGAACAGAAATGAAATTGTAGTTGTCTGGGAGGAGTTTTAGAACTCCTAAATGACCTAAAAGACCCATATAAGCCTCCAAAATTACCATTTCACTATTCATTTTCACTTTCAGCCATAGAAATTCAAAGAGCTCTACAAAGAAGATGGTAGTCCCTGTGAGGAAACACCGTTTTGAGATGAGCCACCGACATCAATGTCTAGCTGACTACCCACCGCCGGTAAGTGCTTGATAAAATACCCTTTGAATTTTGCAATTTTCAAATTTATGCATTTTTGTAGTAGTTATAGCCCTTGTAATTGAGGACCGCATCCTGCGAATCCTGACTCACATCCAGTTTTTCCTAGATCGTATCCAGTTTTTCTAGATTCCTGTGTCACATCTATGATTTCCTGGATCGCATCTAGTTCCTCTATTTTTGTTTTGTTTTAATAGGAAATCCATCAATGTGTCACATTCGAGATGCTTAGGATCACATCCCGTATTTAGGATTGCATCCCGTATTTCGGTGATCGCATCCTGTAAACGCAATCGCATCCTACATTTCCAGGATCACTTTTGGTAGAAGACTTAGAATATTAAGGTGTTTTGATCTATTTATGTCCTGTGAACTTGGAAGAACTTAGTTGAGTAGGAGTCTGATCCTTCATTGTAGATAAGATACTGATGTATAACCATTTATGTCCAAAATAGGCTCAGTTTGAGGTAGTCGCATTTCGCGGCACTTACCTTGCATGCGTCCTTGCATTGTTAGGACATTTATTATATGACAAGTAGATGACTATGATTCGATGTGGATTATAGTCCTTGATAGGTTTACCCAAGATAAGGGTAAACCATGGGTTGTTGACTTCTCTGGCTGAGAGATGGCACTCTGAGCACAACACCTTCCATTTATCGACATGAGAGATTACTATGACTTCAGAGGACATATGGAGGATACTTTGCATACTGATGGTTGGTGCTAAGGTACGTTTTGAGTCAATGACGGCCATGGAAATTGGTGCTGCGTGAAGATTTTTCCTGGATGATACCATTGACCACTGATATCTATCATGGGACTACATGGTTGATCATTATGATTGTCTATCTGTATATTTAGCAGGTCTTGTAGGTGGCATCCTGATGCTTGATAGGGGCTAGCATGGATTCATGGTCGGCTGGGTAGACATGATCGAGCAGATAGTTGTTCACCATCGGTGATTTGCTTGGGGGAGCTATATACTACCTCACATGTACAGAGAGCTCCACGAGATTGTATACCATTATACCCGTAGTATGACTATGGGTATACTTATTCTTCAGATCTGGGCCTGGGAGCACATCCCTATCACATGACCAATTGTAGATAGGTAGAGGGCACCTGAGCAGCCCTATGTATATATGTATGCTAGTCTTCTATAGCAGCCCCATCTGGGAAAGAATTGAAAATTGGCACCGATTATTTGATGATATGACAGAGGTCGTATGGCGACCATATTTAGATTGTGAGGTATGGACCTCTGATGCCTGACAGGTACCATTTTTGTGTCACAGCAAATATCTTATTTTCCAGATGAGATATGTGATAGAGAATTTCATTATCACCAGAGTTCTGAGGTAGTATGGTCAATGACAGGGTCGTACAGAGGAAATTGTAGTATATGCCTGTACTTGAGAGGAGACACCTCTATGGGGTGCATAGTTGAACTATGAGACCACTCATCAGGAGATTAGGGACATGGTCATTGTAGACTGGGATATTCAGCCCAATGTTGAGGATGCAGGTGTATCAGACATCTATGTTGTAGAGAGGCTTCAGTACCCATTCTATGATTCACTGTACCAGAGGAGGTTATTCCTTGTATTGAGGAGCTGTTAGATTATGATCCTAATGATCGACCGGCTAGGGGGAGAGGAGGTGCACAGAGAGACAGGGCTCTTGGGAGACATGGGAGCCATGACGGTGGTAGAGGTGGTGGTAGGGATGGCAGGCATCCTCCTATGGATGATAGGAATGATGGAGATGATAGAGGTGGTGGCAGAGAGGCCATTGATATAGGTGTAGCCAGCGATAATGGAGAGGGTCGGGGCATCCGATTCAGGTTTGTAGCCCCATGGTAAGATATTGGCCCACTCCTAACTAGGGACCAGAAAAGGTAGCAATAGCAGGGACCACTAGAGAGGCCACAGGATCAGGATGCAGGTGGAGATGGAGATCCTCTGTCCAGATGTGAGCAAGAGAGGGAACAGCTCTGAGCTAGGATCACAACTTTGGAGGCTAGGGTCACTACTGCTGATGCTTTATTAGCTGACAGGGATCTACAGCTCAAGAGACTAAGAGCAAAGAGGGATAGGCAGGGGGAGATGCTTAGAGCTGAGAGAGACACTCACGCCCAGACAGTAGTCCATTAGGGATAGAGGACTACCTACTATTATGCCCTATACCATGCAGTAGTTCTTGAGGGGCAGAGAGCACCTTCATTTTCTCAAGTGGCCCAGCAGTCAGAGGGGGCCATGCCTCCTCCAGCAGTACCTTTTATACCACCTCCTCCTCCTCCTAACCAAGGAGAGGGGGCGGGCCAGAGTTGATTTTTGTTGTATCATTTTTGTATGACATGTACATTTTGAGATCACATTTGTATATCTAGATCCTACTGAGATCCCCTCTTTTGTATATCTGTATCCTTCTGAGATCCATTTTTGTAGATGACATTCACACATGTATATCTAATTCATGTTGGTTCATGGATACACTAATACACTTTATGCATACTGATTCACTGATACTCTTTACATTTGATCTGTACCATGTTACAATGATATATATCTGATACAGTTTCTTGATTCTGATATGTCTCATGAGTTGTTTTTTCTTTCATAGATGTATCTGGCACATGTGATGATATTTTGGTCTCATGATGAGTTAGTTTTTGAGATGATAACATCATTTTATGATTGGATGTGATGAGTTATTACTGATATAAATATGATTTAAATGATACTAATGGGAAAATGCAAATGTATGTTTCTTTTTTATTTTTCCATTTTTATTTTTCTGTTTATGCAAAATAGATGTATGGGTGCACTTTAGGATGTAAAAGTAGAAATGCAATACATGGATGTTTTATTTTTGTATTTTCCTTTTTCTTCTTTTCAATGAATGCAGAATGTATGCTATGGATATGTAATGATATTTGATATCAGTAATATGGATGATGTAATTAACTTGATTTGTTAGAAGAAGATAGAAACCATTTTTGAGCTCAAAATTTCTTATGTTGTTTATGTCATTTATGAATGCATCAGGCAATCTCTAAATGCAGCTATATGCAGACTCTTAGGACTTTGTCACTGATTAGCAAATTTTGCAACATTTTTATCATCATTGGGCATTTTTGGAATGGATACCATCGGTTAGTACAACCATCACTAATACCCACTAATATTATGAAAGTATGAATACTATATTTTATTTAAATGTTAGAAATAGACTTAGGTAGCAAGGCATAGAAGCCAGGACAACAAAATAGTCACCTTCCTTTTAATATACTAGATTCTGGTTAAGGAAAGATATTGGACCCACAATGACCTTGAAAATTCATATCCTTGGGTATATTATGATTCATATACCTTAGTGAGAATCTGGATAAAAAATAGACAAGGAAATTGTTTCAAACTCACTTTAGTTTACACATAATGAAGATCGAGATATATGCAGCTATCCACCCATAGTGGTAGCTCTTACCATAAACATCCTAGTTAGGTGAAATTTATAGGATCATTGGGAACAATCACCATACATAGAAATTCAAGAAAACATTATGCCCCCTATCCTTGTGACTCTTTGTCTTTGCACAGACATCATTGAGCAACTAAGAAGACATAATAAATCATCAATTGTGAATCAATCAAATAAAATATATAATTACCTAGATGCCCCTAGTTGAAAACATCATCAGGACATAAAAGAATCATAATCAAACCAATAGAAAACTATGTGTTTAAGATAGTACTTTGTTCATTCAGATGTCAAACATAGTTAAGATTCATCAATTAGAAAATCAGAATATAAACAATATGGTGTTCCATGTCTATGCATTGGTAGGATAATTCATTCCTATTTGTGATCCAATATGGCTTTGTAGGACCTCCGTTAATGTAAATGTCATGTCTGAATATGTGATGTTTGAAAAGACACCCTTGTTTTGAAAAGTGACATTGTTTTACATGTATCGAGAAACATTGTATTTGTGAGGCAAACCAGCCTAGAGAAACCTAGCAACCACAACTGACTATGCCAACAAAGATGCCCCCAATGTAGAATGACTTATTCCTAAGACATAAAGATAGACAAATCCCAAGTGAGGATAAGATAGTCACGTAGGAAAATGAAGTCAGCATATGAGCACAGGAAAAATTATGAAGGTCTAGTATTGGTAGTGCATTGATAGATGGAGTGTAGAACACAAGTGACACCTGATTGTCAGGTTTTCACCACTTGGCAAGATCCTTTCTTCTTTTTTCTACCAAGATGCCTGTTTTACCAGGTGCTCATCAAGGCACTTTTTCTCTTTTTCAATTTTTTTTCTATTTTTGCTTTTTTGAATGTTTTTGTAGTATCAAGGCACCTGTTTACCAGGTTTTCCCCAAGGATACCCTTTTTGAAGGACCTTTTCCACTGTTTTTGGATTTCTTCAGGATCAATTTTCTAAATATTTTTAGTATTTTGCAAGAACTATTTGTTGTACAGGCTCTACTAGCCAAACATTAAGTGTAGAACCACTTCAAATGTAGAGTGTTGATAGGATCTGGAAGAACATCTCCCTCAGGTGTAGCTAATTGATAAGCTCCAATCCCAAAAGTAGCAGTGATAACATAAGGTCCCAGAAAGTTAGGTTCAAACTTTCCTTTCTGCTCTTTGTTAAGCTGGTTCTTAGGATTCTCCTTGAGGACAAGGTCTCCCACTTTAAACTTGCATGGTTTGACCTTATTGTTGTAACCTTTGGACATTCTTGCTTGGTACACTTTGAGGTGATCAAAAGCTTGTTGTCTGTGCTCATCTAGTAGGTCCAGAGAATTTACCTGATCAATGTGGTACTGCTCATTAGTAACCACTCCTTGTAAAGATATCTGCAAAGATGGGATTTCAACCTCAATAGGTAATACTGCTTCAGCGCCATACACTAGAGAAAATGGCATGGCTCTAGTTGGTGTTCTGATGCTTGTTCTGTAGGCCCATAGTGCCAGATTCAGTTGTAGATGCCAGTCTCTGCTAGACTTGCTTATAGTTCGGTGTAGGATCTTGAGAATATTCTTGTTTGATGCCTCAGCCTGTCCATTACCTTGAGGATAATAGATTGAGGAGCAATGTTGAGTAATATGGAACTACTCACAAAGGTCATCAATGTCTTGATTTTTAAATTGGCCCCCATTGTCTGTCACAATTGAAGAGGGTATCCCATATCTACAAATAATGTAGTTCAGAATGAACATAGCCACCAGTTTGCCAGTGGATTTGATTAGTGGCATGACTTCGACCCACTTTGTGAAATACTCAGTGGCCATAATGATAAACTTGTGTCCATTTGAAGAGTTGGGATATATTTGTCTAGCCAAGTCAAAGGCCCATTGCTGAACTGGATAATGTGTTATGAAAGGTATAAGTTCTCTGGTAGGAGCATGAATAAGGTTTCCATGTGTTTTGCATTTAAGACATGCTTTTGAAAATTGAATGGCATCTTTCTCCATGGTAGGCCAATAATAGCCTACTCTGAGCAGTTTCTTGGCTAATAAAAAGTTTTTCAAGTGTGATCTACATACACCTTCATGGACATCTTTTAATGCTAGATTATACTCTTTGAGTTCTAAACACCAAAGAAGGGTACCATCGAGACCACATCGATATAGGTTGTTAGTTATGAGTATCTAATGTGATGCTATCCTAATCAGGGATCTTTTCTCATTTCTAGATAGATTGGCAAGAATGGTTTGGTCAAAAAGATAAGCAATGATATCAGCATATTGAGATTGATCTGGGGTAGTTAAGGCACATATTACCTAGTATTTAAGGGTATCGAAGGCAGGATAGGCTATTTCTTCAACCAAGAAGTCATAGCAGAATTGACGCTCCTCCAATTGTAACATGGATGCCAAGGTAGCCATAGCATCTGCAGCCTTGTTCTCTGATCTTGGTATCTGCTGGAAGGTGACGAAGACAAAGTACTTCTTCAGATCATCAACTAGTTGCTTGTAGGGCATCAACTTTTCATCTTTTTTTTTATACTCCCCATTGACTTGATTGATAATTAGTTGGGAGTCACCATACACATGTAACTCTATGATCTTCCATTCCATAGCTAGCTTGAGTCCATTAACCAATGCTTCATATTCTGAGATATTGTTGGTGCATGAAAACATCAATTTGTAAGATTTGGGAATCTTGTATCCTTGTGGAGTTATGAAGAGGACCCTTGCTCCAGATCCTTGTTGAGTGAATGAACCATCAAAGTACATCTTCTAGGGATGTTTAGTGAGATGCATGATTATTTCATCAGGATATTTAATTAGTAGAGGTTCATCATCCTGGAGTGGTGAATTAACTAAGGGCCCGTTTGGTTGCACCCCATAACCGGGTTATGCAGCCCATAACCTGGTTATGGGGTGCAATTCCTTATTTGGTGACCTCTAAATTGAATGTGAATATGGATTTGCAAATCCCCATTTGTGCAAAAATGTGGATGTCCAAATTCTTGCTAAAGAGGTGGAATGACTTTCATCTCCATGGTTTTCATAGAGATTAA
>MU227672.1:474792-537628 GCA_018584345.1 Thuja plicata
TTTATTGCTTGCGTTTCGATCATTTCGTTTAGTAGTTATTGCTTAATAGATTTGCATGCACTTGTGAACCTTGGCTACTAACCCCTGCCCTTGGAAAGCTGTGGGAAATCGGAGAGAGAGGCGTACAGCTACAAAACATCAAAAACACCACTTGTTAAAAGGTTAGGGGTTAGGCAAACTAGATGCTCAAACTTTTTAACCAAATGTGATCTTAAAATTTCACTGAATACGATGCAGCATATGGGATGCGAGCTTCCTTACCAAATATGATCCCTTGCTTACCAGATGCGATCTTAAATAGAAAATGACCTGAGAAACCCCAGATGCGAGCCTAAATTTACGTGGTGCGATGGCGTATCCTGAATGTGATCCTGAAAGGTTAAATGTGATCGTATAACAGGTTTTTAGACATGGAAATTGGTGAAAAATTAGTTTAAAATGAGGCCAAGTAAAAATTTGAGCCCCACAGTGGGCACCAGAGATGTGTGTGTATATTTTGTACCTGATAAGAGAGACACAACACGACAATAGATCATTGCATTAGCATAATAGGTTAGACAAGCATAAAAAACCACGTAATATCAACATATTGCCTTCTAACTAAGAAGACTGTGATTAATAACATATTATCCCTCAGAATATGCTACAATCAGTGACGAATACAACCTAGCATGAAGGATTTTAGTTTAAAAATAAGCTTAAAAGATGATAAACAAGCATTCTAGCTCTAAGCATGTGAATAATAACAATGTAAAAGCATGAAATAAGAAGTGAAATATTAGTCTAGGATTAATCCAACAGCATAAAAATGCATTTTGTAATCTAAGGTGAAGGCTTCTTTGTTCTCAAAAATGGCTTCTATTTATAGAAGAATGGGAGAGGGAGAGGGGAGACAAGGCACATTAATGAGTTGGGAGACTTATCAATGGTGGTGTAAGAACCATCAATGCCTTAAGCATTCACGAGGCATGGAGGAGACATAGGCTTAAGGCATATTCATTAACAAGGCATTAATGAAGGCCTTAAAGAAGCATGGGAAGGGTTAAGGGTCAAGCTTGAGAAGGTGGACCTTGAGAAAGGAATCTTGAGATTCCATGACTTTCTCAAGAGGGTGGAGTTGTAAATCATTCCTTAATGGAATATGACAACATTAGGAGGTGGGTTAGGGTAGAATTACGATTAGGATTAGATTAGCAAGGGAGAATGGGTTGAGAGGGGTTAGAACCCAGGGTAGAAGTGGTTGAGATGGGTTAGGTTGGGGTTTAGAAGAATATTATTTAAATGAATTAAACTTATTTAATTCATTCAAAAATAGGAAACTAATTATTTAAATAATTTAATTGCTTTTTAATAATTAGGGGACTATAGCCATTTTAATTAAATTAAATAGGCTAGGGGAATGGGTTGTTTTGCAAGTGGGTAATTGATTTAGGGTTTTATTTAATTCCTTTATAATTAAATACTATAGCCCTGTTTGAATTTGATATGATTTAATTGGTTGGAATTGATTTGAATCATATGGCTATAATAGTTAATTATAATTCAGTGATAAAAATCACCAAGGACATTAAATGGATTTGAAGAATTATGCCAAGCTGTAACAGGGTTTTTTGGACATAATCGAGGGTGTGATCACACTTAGGGAAAATAGGGTCCATTGTTGGAATAGACCAAATTCAGGTGGTTACAATTGGTAGATTCAAACATTTGCATGCTCAAATTTCTTATCCTATGCCTAATATGGATGTTCAAATAATTTTTAATTCTAATATTCAAAAAGGCATTAGGGATAAGTTATTATTTGTTAAATTTACTTCTTTTACCCAATTATGTGTGGTGCTTGATAATTATCACCTTCACGTGAGCCAATTTGAGTCATCTACTTCAATGGCTTAGGTTAATAAGAATGGTGTCTATTATAAATCTTCCAAAAAAATTAAAAATCCCAATAAAGGTTTCAAAAGATCAATAATTGTTCCATTGATCAATAGGTGGTAGCTACAACATTAGGTGTGGCTCCTTTGTCATCCATTTTCAAACCATCTCATACTTTTATCTCTTTCTAAAACCTTGCATAAAGTTATGTTGAAGTTGATTAATCCTATTTTTTTTAAACATCCTCCCATAAAAACTATTTAACCTTCCAAACCATTGGCATCCTTCTATGATCCCAAATCCTTTTTCCAATACCATCATCAACTTGGCTATGATACTATGAATTTTTTTAATTTGAAACATATTATCCAAGACCTCATACATTTAAAATCATAACAATTGAGGTTGTGAATGATAAAGGAAACAAATCTATTACACCCCCTAACCAAAACCTATAAATCCATACAAATAATTTTCATTATCTTTCTACCAACACCATTGACCCAACCAATTCATTTTATTCTTCTTCCACCAATATTATTAAGCCTACCAACCCTATGATTATAGATGTTAATGCTACATGTATTGCGACAAAAAATAATAATCTCATTTTCAATCCACATTAAAATGCAAATCCAATCTAAAACTTAAATTTTCTTTACCTTTTATCCTAAGGAGACTATTAAGCAACCTGATGGTCCTCTTTATATTTTTGCAAAGATTAATGATAAGTTCTCTTGAGGAGTTCTTATTGATCCTACTTGCATGGTAAATGTTATAACTCAAGAAAATATTTTCACAAGACAATTTCATCAGGACTCCTATGACAAATACAATGTGATAATTAATAATTTTAATGATTTTATTTGTCCTACCCATTGTTTTATCATTGTTCCCATTTAGTTTGGTAAGAAGTGATTAGATGTCATTTTTTGTTATTTCAAATTTTGATCAACTCTAAGTGAAACTTTGACTTCCATGGCTCACATCCATGAAATCTATTTTATCTCCTATGTGATGGGGAGCTCCTCTCCTAGAGCCTTCTATCTCTCTCCAAGACCTTACCTTAGTCTTTCTTAGTGTCTCTTTCTCTACCCTAACTAGAGGATTATTTCCTAATCCCCTAACTCCCTAGGAACTTCCCACCGACTTCAAACTCCTCTCTATTCTCTCCTCCATAGCTTTCTTGAATCCATGCCTTCACTAGCCTCCTACCACTCCAATGGTGTCAAATACTCAAGGATTGATTACCCAACTCCCCTTAGGTATAATCCAACCTTTATGGATTCAATTTTGTGAGTCCTTCGCCCATTTTCCAATCGGGTTCCAAAATCAAGTCTTTTAGGCCTTGTAGCCTTTTTAGGCCTATTAGCCCTCCTAATCACTAAATATGTAATTTTCCTCCTAAAAACCCTTAACAAACCTAGAAACAAAGTGCATATTATTAGTGGGTTTTTCCTCCCCTTCAATATTTTTCTAGGTCTCTGCGTTCAACTCTGTCCGTACAATGGACTTTTACCAAACCCCTAAAAATAAGGGTTTCTAGGGCATGATGGCTGGTTTAGCTTATTGATCTTCTTCCACTGATCCAATGAACTCCTCTGAACTCCTCCTTCCATAAAAATGTCTAAACCTCATTCCCCTACACTCCACTATCAATGATTGGCACATACCAATCAACTTGCAACCTCCATTGTTGTTGCACTACTCAGTCACCCTAGCCAAAATAGCTAGTACTCACCTAGGGCCTGATTGTTTTCAAGCTTCCCCTACACACACACACACACACACACTCCAAAAGACATATGTAAAAATTATATACAAGGCTCTAATGGATTCCAAGTGGTCATGGAGTTTAAACCATGGGAGCACCAAAGAAACCCATTCTTTACATGACTAGACCAAAACTGGCTAGTGAACTTAAAAAATGCAATAATTTAAACAAAACCTAACAAAAAAAAAATCCACTAAAATAATTCCACAAAGATCTTAGGAATTTCATTTTAGAAACTATCCATTCTTTCATTCAATCCATTCAATCCAATAAAGTAAGGGATGATGGTTCTGTAGCTTAATTACATTGTAAATTGCTTCTTCTCAAACACCAGTCTGTACAATATAAAATATAACTATCAGATTAGGGTTGAAATCACCTTATATAATCCTATCCCACCTATCTATACCCTCTAGTCAGGATTTGGGCACCATAAGAGTTGATTCCTAAAATCTAGGAAATGTTGTATGACAACGTTTAAAAGTTGTCATGACAACTTTGACAACTTTTGTCAAAATAACAATTTCTCCACTTTGAGAGTCCTAATTGGTTCTAAACCTTACCAATTGACCTCAAATGACTTAATAAAATTAAAAACATAAAAATATTCCTATTTTGGGACTTTGGTCAACCCTTTGACTTTTGAGTTGACCCAACAACATACAAACCCTAATATTTCCTAAGTCTAATCACACCTCAAAACACACTAGGGACTTTATAGTTTAGTCCTTATTCATGGATTGTTAGCCAAACCAACCTACAAGCCAAAATGTCAAAGGATCTATCTAAAGACCTTAGGGTGCTCCTGCATCATCCTCCCCCTACAACAAGAAAGTTAAGGTACATGTGGTGTCAGGAACTCATCATTGATTCCATGCTTCTTGAAGTCACTCTCAGCTATCCAAGTGGCTTCTGACTCTGGTTTCTATCTCCACTTCACTAGATGTTCCATATAGACTTTGTGTCTTGTCTTCTTCTTTACTCTTGAATCCAATATATTCTCTATTTGTGGCTTGACTTGTTCCAGAGTCTTGAACTCTCCCATGTCCTTATGCACCTCTGTACTGTACTGCAACTCATCCATATCTGGCCCCTTATACTTGATCAAATATTTCACATTGAAGATTGGATAAATTGACATCTCCTTGGGAAACTCCACCTTATAAGCATTAGGCCTATACTTAGCCAATATCTTACAAGGTCCAATTATTTTCATCTGTATCTTACTAGGTATCCCCTTTTGTAGTCTTGACTTATTAAGGAACAACATTACTAACTCTCCCACTGCAAACTGCAAATCTCTTCTTCCCTCATTTATTTTTGCCTTCAAATTTTCATTGGCCTCCATTAAGGTCTTTTGTACTTGTTCATTAACTTCCTTCATTGATTGTGCAAAATCATCAGCATGCCCACTAACTCCCTCATATCCTTTGAGGTCTCTAAGCACCATCACACCCCTTGGATGTGCCCCATACACAATCTCAAATGGCCTTTTTCCTGTAATCCTATTTCTGCTATCATTATAGGAAAATTCTGCCTATCGAATTACTTGCTCCCATCCTTGTCCATATCCCTTTGTTAGATATCTAAGAAATTTCCCAAGCACTCTATTGATTACTTCAATCTTCCCATCTATTTGAGGATGATAGGAAGATCCATGAGATAAGTTTGTTCCTAGCCTCTTCCATAGGGTCTTCCAAAAGTGACCCATGAACTTTACATCCCTTTCTACAACAATACTTATTTGTAGGCCATCAATCCTCACTATTTCCTTGAAGAAAAAGTAGGCAATATGGCTGGCATCATATGTTGTTTTGCATGGTATGAAGTGACTCATTTTACTAAACTTGTCTACCACTACAAACATACTGTCTAAACCAGTTGGAGTCCTAGGTAACCCCACGATGAGGTCCATACTTATGCAATACCAAAGTCTACTTGGGATGGGTAATGGCTGGTAAAATCCTACATTTGATGAAGTTCCTTTAGCCTTCTGACATATGCCACACTGCTCCACATATGTTCTCACTTCCTTCTGCATCTTTGGCCACCAATAGAACCCTTCCACTAGGTCCAATGTCTTATTTAGTCCAAAATGTCCACTTAGGCTCCCATTATGTTTCTCCTGAATGAGTTTCTTCCTCATTGATCCTTTTGGAACACAAAGTTGATTTCCTGTGAATAGAAACCCATTCTACAATGTATACTCTCCAAACTCACTATGAAAGTGATTCTAAAAATTCTGACACACCTTGTATATCTCTGAGAAATCTTTATCTGCATCATATAGGTCCTTAAAACCTTCAACTCCTATAATTTGCAACTGAATATCTTGGATGGTAAGTAGTCTCCTACTAAGGACATCTACAACTTTTTTTTCACCCCCTTCTTATGTTTTATGGTAAAAGTGTAAGACTGTAGGAACTCCATCCACTTGATGTGTCTCAAGCTAAGCTTGTCTTGAGTGTTTATGTATATCACTCCTTGGTTGTATGTGAAGACAAAAATTTTTTTGGAATATATAATACCTCCACTTCTTTAAGGCTTGCATAAGAGCATATAACTCCATTTCATAGGAAGAGTACCTAGACTTAGCCTCATTTAGTATTTCACTAAAAAAGGCCACATTCCTACCTTCTTTGCTTAGGACAGCTCCTGCTGTAATGCTACTTGTATCACACTCAAAAATTAATGGCTTTTCAGAACTAGGAAACAAAAATATAAGCTGAGTAGCCACTTCTTTCTTCAACCTCTCAAACCCCTCATTATCTTCCTTAGTGCACACAAACTTTGATTTTAATCCTCCTTTATATTTTCTAGGACTGGAGCACAAATCTCACTGAATCTCCTAATGAACTTCCTATAACATTGGCCTAACCCATGGAAGCTCCTAACTTCTATCCCTGTCTTAGGAGTAGACCAGTTCAAGAAAGCCTCTACTTTCTCTTTATCCATTTTCAAGTCACCCTTGGAAACTACAAAGCCAAAGTAGACTAACTCTTCCTTCATGAACTCACTCTTCTCAAGGTTTATGGTGAGTTTGTCCTCCTACAACTTCTTCAACACTAACTCCAAGTGTTTCATATGATCCTCTTTGGTTTTACTAAATATGAGGATGTCATATAAATAGACAACTACAAAAACTCCTATATAGTCCTTCAAGACTTCATTCATCACCCTCATAAAGGTGCTTGGTGCATTGGTAAGCATAAAGGGCATAACTAACCATTCATACAACCCCTCTGTAGTCTTAAATGCAGACTTCCACTCATTACCCTCTTTCATCCTAATTTGATAGTACCCAATTTTCAATTCAATTTTAGAGAAGTATTTAGTACCCCCCAAGCAATCCATCAAGTCTTCTATTGTAGGAATTGGAAATCTATACCTGATAGTTATCCTATTTTTTGCCCTAGAATCAATACACAACCTCCACTTACTCCCTTCTTAGGATCCAACACCAGTGGGACAGCACAAGGGCTGATGCTTTTCATAATCAATCCTTCATCCAACAACTCTTGCACCTGCCTGGCTATCTCTGTATTCTTATTTGGTGTCATCTTGTATGAAGCTTTGTTTGGCAAGGATGCTCCTGGTATGAAATCAATCTGATGACTTATCTCCTTCTTTGTTGGTAGTGAAGCTGGTGTACCCTCACAAATTATATCTTTGAACTGATCTAATAGTTCTCTCACCTCTTTTGGTATAGGTGCTTGCTTATGAGTCTCCTCCTCCTTTAGCTTTAACAAGATTGCATAGCCAACTTCTTCATCTTTCATATCCATTAGGAATTCTTTTCCATTCATCCACATGGCATAGGATTTTTCCTTCTCCACTATGTCCTCTTCTATCAAAGACTAGATTTTGAAAGATACCCCATTTTTCTTGAAGGAGTACTTGTTATCTTTTCGATTATAGACAGCTTCTATGTCATACTGCCATGGTCTGCCAAGCAACAGATGGCAAGAATCCATTGGAAACACATCACACAATATATATCCTGATACTTTCCAACAAAAAATTCCACCCACACTTGTTCATTTACCAAGATGTTTTGACCCTTATTCAACCATGTAACTTTATAAGGACACACATGTGGGATTTTGGTGAGCTTCAACTTCTCTACTGCCTCCTCAGATATGACATTATCTATTGACCCTGAATCAATGATCACCTTGCACACTTTCACCAATATCTTGCACTTCACTCTAAAAAGATCTCTCCTTTGCTTGTGCTCATCTATGGTGGGTGTCTTTATTAGGATCCTTCTCAACATAAGGTGTTCTCCTTTCTCTAAATCTAGACTCAACTTTGATTGTTTAGAGAAATATTCTTCTTGGACATAAGCTATATTCTTCTCCCCTTGTGAGGATGTTGTTTTATCGAGACACCTATATGCAGGATGCCCCATCTATCCACAATTGTAACATTTCATGGAAGAAAAGTGAGAGCTTCTCCCAGAACCTCCTGATCTTCCTCTTCCACTATTATAAGAGATTCTTCCTCTATTATTGTATCCACCCCTATTTCCTATTTCTTGTCCTTGCTCTAAATATCTGTAGTCACTTTGTCCTCTACTATCACTACCTCTTCCACTTGAACCTCCTCTATGGCCACCTCTATTGTTTCTACCCCTTCCTCTATTTCTAGAACTAGAATCTTGTTTCTTTTTTACTTTCTCTTCCACTTTCAAATCCATTTGAAAACAACTATGAATGAAAGTTAGGATAAAGAGAATAAGTTATTCTTGAATGTTCCACCTTAATCCATTAAGGTATCTTTCAAATTTTATTCTCTCTATCTCCTGGATTCTTGATCTAAGACAAAGTTTTTGAAATTCAGCGGTATAGGCTGGCACATCTAGGTCTTTTTGCCTAAGGTTCTATCTCTTCTTATGCAGTTGAATATCATATTCTTCTAGAAGGTAATTATCCTTCACCTTTTAAACCATTGTCTTCTAGTTTGATATGGGATTCTTTCCCTCTTTCTCTCTTTCCTCCTGCAATAACTTCCACCATGTGAGTGCTTGCACTCTTAGCCCTAATTTAGCTATCTTCACCTTTTTCACTTCTATAATCCCATCACACTCAAAGTGATTCTCTATCCCTTCAAGCCATTCCATAACCATTTCACTGTCCATCTTACCAGATAATACTAGTATTCCTTCTACAGCCTTCCCACTTAATTCCTTGAGTGCTTTGAGGAATGGTTCCTCAGGTAGAAGAGGATCAGGCTTTGGTTCTACTTCCTCTTCTACTGGTTTCTTTCCTTTATCTATCCCTTCATACATTTATTCTCTCAACTTTCTAGAAGTCTCTACCACTTATACTATCTTAATCTTCATTTCCTCCATTGCTTCTTCACTAAGCCTATTCTTGATTTGTTTCTCTGACAAATCCTTGGCCAACTCATGCACTAATCCACTCCCAAGCCTTTTCAATGGCTCTAATACCAATTTTATGGGGAGATCCTATCCTAGAGCTTTCTAGCTCTCTCCAAGACATTCACTTGGTCTTTCTTATGGCCTATTTCTCTACGTTAACTAGAGGATTCTTTCCTAATCCCCTAACTCCCTAGGAACTTCATACCAACTTCAAACTCCTCTCTATTCTCTCCTCCATAGCTTTCTTTCATCCATGGCTTCAGTAGCCTCCTAACACTCCAATAGTGTAAACTACTCAAGGATTGATTTCCCAACTCCCTTTAGGTCTAATACAACCTTTATGAATTCAATTTTGTGAATCCTTCACCCATTTTCCAATCGGGTTCCAAAATCAAGTCTTTTAGGCCTCCTAGCCTTTTTAGGCATATTAGCCCTCCTAATCACTAAAAATGTGATTTCACTCCTAAAACTCCTTAAAAACCCTAGAAACAAAGTGCATATTCTTTGTGGGTTTTTCATCCCCTTAAAGATATTCTAGGTCTCTGGTTTCAACTCTGTATGTACAATGGAATTTTACCAAACCCCTAAAAACAAGGGTTTCTAGGACATGATGGTTGGTCTGGATTCTTGATCTTCTTCCACTGATCCAATGAGCTCCTCCAAACTCCTCCTTCCATCAAAAGGTTTTCACCTCATGTCCCTACACTCCACTATAACTTATTGGCACATAGAAATCAACTTGCAACCTCCATAGTTGTTGCACTACTCAGTCACCCTAGCCAGAATAGCTAGTACTCACCTAGGGCCTGATTTTTTTCAAGCTTCCTCTAAACACACACTGACACACACACACACACACACACACTCCACAATCCATATGTAAAAATTATATACAAGGCTCTAATGTATTCCAAGTGGTTATGGAGTTTGAACCACGGGAACACAAAAGAAACCCATTATTTACATGACTGGACCAAAACTGGCGAATGAAGTTACAAAATGCAATAATTTAAACAAAAACTAACTAGAAATAATAATCCACTAAAATAATTCCACAAAGATCTTAGGAATTACATTTCAAACACTGTCCATGCTTTCGTTCAATCCAATAAAGTAATGGATGATGGTTCTGTAGCTTAATTACACTGTAAATTGCTTCTTCTCAAACACCAGTCTGTACAATTTAAAATATAACTATCAGATTAAGGTTAAAATAACCTTATATAGTCATACCCCACCTGTCTAGACCCCCTAGTTGAGATTTGGGCACCATAAGAGCCGATTCTTGAAATCTAGGAAATGTTGTCATAACAACTTTGACAACTTTTGTAAAAATGACAATTTCTTCACTTTCAGAGTCCTAATTGGTTCTAAACCTTACCAATTGACCTCAAATGACTTAATAACATTAAAAACTTAAAAATATTCCCACTTTGGGACTTTGGTCAACCCTTTGACTTTTGAGTTGACTTCTAGGTTCTAGACCCCTAGAATCAACTAGACCCAACAACATACAAACCCTAATCTTTCCTAACTCTAATCACACCTCAAAACGCACTAGAGACTTTATAGTTTAGTCCTTATTCATGGATGGTTGGAAAAAACAACTTACAAGCCAAAATGTCTAAAGATCCATCTAAAAACCTTAGGCTTCTCCTACGCAACTATGCATACGTGTTTGAAGTCTCTACATAATGTATAAATTATCACGATCAATCAAAGTATCTATCAACCTTAGGTGATTCGTGGAAACTTTTACCTTTGAATTATTTTGGCCTAGCATGCCTCAACTATTGTAATCTCTCCAATACCAGTTTTTCATATTATACCATAAATTTAACCATCAAATTATTTCCAAACTAAGCAACCCTAACCATACCTCATCTCCTAGTCCTATACCTAGACTCCTTCCCACACCTTCCATTCCTCTTATTTCTACTTATGTCCCACCTCCTATATCATAAAAATATCAAACATCATCTATCTCTCAAAATAGTAAATTTCCTTCCGTTCATCCAACTAAGGAAGAAAAGGAGCCCATGTTGATTGATCCTAAACCCTCCAAAATATCAAGCAAAACAAAAAAGAACAACTCTTCTGATGATCAAAATTGTATATGTCATGCTAAAGCTTGTGAGTTCTCTTCCCAAGTCATTTACCCCCTAATACACCTCGTGATTATTTGATTCCTTTTGACCAACCTCTGCATAGCCCAATGGAGGAAGTAAATCTTAACAAAATTAAATTGTTTAAATATATGATGACTATTCTTTTCATATTGAGGATCCTATTGTGATTAATTTAGATGATGAGGATACTCTTGATGATCATAAAATGTTAATGATGAAAATCACTAGTACATTAGGCCTCTATTTTTGACCAAACATTTTGACAACAGTTCAATTTGGATTCTGAAATGTTTTTTTTTTTTTTTTATGATCCCGAAAAGGTCAAAATTTTGATGTGTATTAAGAAAGGTCAAATGTTCGATGAACACGGGATTATAAACAAAAAAAAAATTTGAAAAGTGAAACACATTTTTCATTGCTTATTCAATTACACGCGCAGTAGGCTAGGTTGAGAGGGAGATAAGCTACAATTGACATAACTTGACATGTGGGTGGGAGGATAGAAAAGAACAGTGGAGGGAGATAAATCCCACTACCAAACTCTCATCATTTCTAGGGTCCGTTGGGTAGGGAAAAGCCTAGGAGATAGAGAGATGAAGTCGAGGCACTCGAGTCAGTGAACGGTTGGAAGTACCGTGAGTGCATTGTCTGCCACTATCTCCAACTTTGGGAGTGGGATTCCTATTCTTAGTGTGGAAGTGCTTTGGGTGGGAGGAGGGGCACCAAAAAATTATGCCCGGTAAATATGTTTACATAACAAATTTTTTGGTTTTAAACTTTATCTATCATTTCAAATAGGAGTATACATGTTGCAGACCTGGTAGGCTATCCGAAATTACCGTCTGAGTCTTGCTACAACCCTCAAACACTAATATGACACACCCAATAAGGCTTATCAACAAATACAACATACTCAACAAGGTTTATCACCAAGTACGACACCCCCTGATTACAACAACTAGCAATGATAGGTATATTAGTTGTGTTTATCAGTCCGAACCTTCTGCATACATGATAGCATTTAAAAATTTATCACCGACCAGAATTTAAACATTGAACCTTCTGCATACATGATAGCCCTGATTAAAAATTTATTAGTGAACCTTCTGCATACACGATAGCCCTGATTAAAAATTTATTACTGTATACACGATAGCATTTAAACATAATATTGATTCAATCTGATTTGAGATAAATGACGAATGATTTTAACACTAATATAGTCTATTAAGATTAGGATGCTATAATATTTCTAAATTTTATTTGGATCCATTATTGATCAACAGGTCTTGTCTTTTAAACATTTGTAATTGTATTATATCATGGTTTAAATATTTTTTTCCATTGTTGTTCCTCAACAAGTATACAACTTGCTTGTAAAGTTCTTTACAATGATTAGTTGTTGTTAGGGTACACACTATTGTAATAGGTAAAACTAGCCTCATAATTTGGTCCATATGAATAAATATTTGTCGCTAATTTTAATTCTTTAACAAAATAGAATAAATTAAACTATTGTGTTTATTTGCAACTAGGAAATTTGATAAAAAATATCTTCTTTTTCAATATTCGTTGAGAATTACTTATTTTTTATGAACTTAATTCTTGTAAAACCATTCATTTATTAAAAAAAACTTCTTTTAGTGGTAAAATTATATTCATTATTCATGTAAATTTTCTTAAACTCTTACTGAAGTCAATCAACTGAACTAAATACTATTCAATGAGCAACCATACAAATAACGTGCAGAAAATCAGGTCGTGACACTATTAGATACAACAAACTACCAAACATAGATCGATACATTATTTGATTTGTATCTAGTGACACATCATGCTTAATTAGCTTATAACCAGTGATCATACACATAACCTAACCTTCCATGCCAAAATCAACTTTCATCATATTGACCCACCAAGAACTTTTTTCCCTTAACTTCTCTTAGATCATAAATATAAATTTCGTTCCTCTTTCCTTCAGCCACTGAAATTCATGAATTATTTTTTCTAAATTCACAACCTTGAGTATTGAAGATGACAAAGGATTCATTATCACACACTTTGGTTTCTTAACATATTAGACATTATGTAGTTTAACATTACTATTAAATTATAGAGGACCTTTACATTAAATTTGTGCAGAAGATATACATATCCAAAATTTACTGTAGCAGCACTGAAATCCATAAAATTTTTAAATTAACTCTTATCAATTGTCATGTTATTTGAGAAACCACTGTCTATTATTGAAAGATTCTTCTTTTTGCGTGCAATGCAATTTGAACAATCATGGACTTCTCCTTCTTTCTCCACACCTTTTGTGCTGCTCTGCTCAACAACCTATTGTCCATCCTATTCTTTTCTACAAAATCCATGTTACAATTTCTTGTGATATGACGAATATTATGAAAATCAAAACAAAGCATACTAAAATCCTTCAATGAACCAAAAGAATTTCACTGACAAAACTGATTTTCCTTCTAGGCACAATTCTACAAAAATCTTCCTCATGACGAAAGTAACTATGCCAATTACAGTAACCATAGAAATAATAAAAGATATTTTATGTCATTTTCCTTGTCGAAGGATGCCACTTTGAATATCTCTTTTGTCATTGAACTAAAAAAAACCCATTAGTATTGATTTTTCACGGGAAACTTTATATAACTTTGACATTTTGGAAAGCCTAAACCAAATTTACAATTATTTAACCTTTGTTTGGCTAACATTTCATCTAGCAAATCTTAACTCTTCTCAAACCTAATTTGTTTTCCAGAAACCATTTTTGATTGTCTAAGTTGATTTATGATATTGATTATTTGATTTTCTAAATAAACAAATTTTCAGATTTAAATATTAGTTTAGAATTAATTACCTCAGGTTATTTTTAAGTGTCTTCTATCTCAATCTCTAGATTGATCATCATCTTGTTTCTTTCTTCCAGTTTCCTTTTTAGAGCATCACCTTTTTAGAGGCTGATTAATTCTCTCTTCAATTCTTTATTTCCTCCAAGGCACATTATAGGTCCCCTCAAGACTTATCTCGTTGCCTTGAAGACATATTTATCATTTTTATCAATATTTGATTGATCATATTGGTGTAAGCTTTCTTAAACACTTGTCAAACTCAATCAATTGAACTAAATAATAATCATTCCAAGAACGAGAAACCATACAAACAACTTGCATAATATCTAGTCCTGACGTTGTTCAATACAAAAAACTACAAATCGTAGATCGATACATTGTTTGATACATTGTTTAGTATGTATCTAGGGACTTATCATGCTTACTTAGCTTGCAACAAGCGATCATAGGAGTGCTTACATGTTTGCATTCTTCCATCTAAAACTTCTTTAGTATTTCTTTGGTATACATAGTCTGAGATAGTAATCTCCTTTCGTCCAACTGAGATACTTGCAAATGATAGGAGTATTTGATTGATTGATGTTCGAAGTTCAATTTAGACTCAATCCACATGTAATTCTGGAAACATCATTGTATTATTGTGTCATCTGCTCTATGGTTCTAATATAAGTTACAGACAGTTCTCTCTATTTTGTAACGAGTAATGATAATTATGGCATGGTCAAAATTATATTGTCAATCTGTATATCTAAAAAGTATAGACTTATCAAATTCTCCTAAAGTCAGTAAAAAACAAGTATTTTTTCTTTGTTTTGTTTCACTATGAATCTGCAATATAGTGTTGTGAATCTTTCAGTCCCCACCCGTCAAATCCCCGTACCCATTCCTTGGGGGATTTCTGAGACAATGCGATGTTAAGGGGCATCCCCTCTAATTTTTCATTTACAAGAAATGTCCCCAAATGCATCCCTAAAATTAGGGAATTCAAGGAATATGAAGGAGATGTCTAGCTTTCCCCAACACAGACAAGCACATCTCAGACATCCCCTGACCATCCACCATAGATGGCAATGCAACCCCTGTGGAAAAGTGAAAACCATATCAGCTTTAGCAAAAAAATTGTGTTCTTTTTTATATTTTGGATTGGGTTGTAAAGAATCACGGGGGTCCCACAAACCCTCCCATGCCACTTATGCAGGGTATAAGTAAAGTATGTGGGTAAAATAGTTACAAATAGCTAATTACTGGTACAATGCCATATACCATTCTGTCATAAACATGTCCCCAGTTAAGAGATTATATGTTTATACGCCCCCTTCAAGGTGGGAATGAACCCTGCGGAAGTAGAGGCATGGGAGTAGATTAGGGATATGTTGAAATTTGTAGAGAAATATCTCCATCAGTGCCAATTGAGTGAAGCAGAAAGTAGGCCAACATAGAAAAGTGAAAATGCCTTGAAATTGGAAATAAGGTACTTGTTTGGTTGCAAACATACAAGTGGCACAAAAAGGAGAAGGGAGAGCAAAAGATCCAAGCTTGGGGAAAATTTGGGACAGGGGCATACACTATCTCCAATGAAGGGAGAATACATGATGGGTTCCATGTAACATATTTGAAGAAGGTAGAAGCAAATATAGTAGCACAAAATGAAATCCTATTCATAAATGAGTGCAACAACTTGATCTTGGAGACAAAAGGGATAGTCGAGGAAGATGTGAAATAACATAACTAAATAATTCAATATTGGAAGAGCGAGTGAAGAAATTTTCATGGAATATGCCATTCTTGAAAAGAAGATTTTATGGACACACATCCAAACTTGCCACTTCAAAAAACATACACAAAAATGTAATGGGAAAAAATAAAGGAAATGAATTAAAAACATCCTTATTCTGGATTTGTTTAAGACTTTTAAATTTAACTTATGGTGCATTGATTTGGTATTTACTAGTTTGGACTTTGGGGAAAAAGATCTTTCAATGGGAAGGCATATTGTGTAGATAGGCACAATGTATTGTTATATTTATGCTTTAGTCATTGTTAATATCAATGCCATTATATATGTCATGTTTTGTTTACCTAGAATCAATCAAAGGTTAAAAGGGATAAAATCTAAAAATACAAAAAGTTGTTCCTGCTACTTTATTTTGTTAACCTTTCAACCTTTTGTTGGTTTAGGTGACAAATGGTGAAAATCCCAAAGCCCTATGTATGTCATTATTGAAGTCAATCATGAATTTTCTACAATATTTTCTAAAGAAGTAACTCTTTCTCCCTATGAAAAACAAAGCAATTCAGAATTAAAGAATGGTCCTTGTTTAGAACTTGCAGTAGCTCCATCGAACCTGCTCACCATTTCACATGTTGTAAACCTTCCCTAAATAATATTCCACAAGATGAGTTGGTAGATGATATGATTGAATAGGTCTTGTATGGTGTATTCTTTTATTTGGTTTATCATTTTTTATTTTCTTCCCCTGTGATGTGCTTCTCATTATTTATTATTGTTGTATATATTTCTGTAGATGACCCTGTTACCTTGTTAGCAAAAGGTGATAAAGGGATCAAACTCATCGTGACATTATTCTATATGTTGTACATATGTTATTTCATGCATGTGATATTTTTGTAAATGTGTGTTTATGTTGTCTACTTGGGGACAATGAAAAATAGTGAGAACCATCTCTCTTTTTGGTATCTACCATGTTGACCCAAAAAAATATGTTGTTCATATTATATGCTTGTTTCCATTGTGCTCATATATCTACTACCTTTTGATCCAGGAGCATCTTGGGTTCTTGGCAATCCTGATAATCCAAAAATATGTTTTCTTTTGTTATTTATTTGGTTTGGAGGCTACTCAATGAAGTGCTCAGTAACTGTTGTTGCTCGGTTAATTTTTCTATCTTACTTTACCAATGGGTCTCAGTGTATGTTGGCTGCTTGATGGGTTCTTTCACCAAGTTGTTTATGATGCTCAGCTATCTTCTTACCAAATTGTTCCTATTTCTCGATTATCATCCTACCAAGTTTTTTTTATCTTAATCTAGCCAACTTCTGCATTTAATTTTTGTGGTGTAATTAATGTGGGGTCTCTCATTGGGAAAGGTGTGGACCAAAATCTAGGTCTTTCTTTGGGATTTGAGTGCTGACCTCTTGGTCGACTCTTGTATATATTTGGTTTATGTTATTAGTATTAAGCGGTAGAGAGTAGAGGGTAGGATTTTTGGTATTAGATTATGACAGAAGAGTTTAGCTTAATGGTAGGTCTGTGACCTCGCATGTATGAAGATCATTCTGTAATTCATTTGAATGTATATGGCCAAAATTAGGACTGCCTTACATCTCGACATGTATTAAGTTTGATCAATTAATGAAAAGTATTTGTTGTTTCTTCTTTCCTTCTTGCATTGTTGCTTATGTATGGTGTGTCTACAAGATAGTTTGGTATTTGGGAGTGCCTTTGGACCTAAGTACTATCCCTCCTTACATCAGGTGGTATTAGAATGGAGGTGAGATCTAGGTTCCTTCTTGTAATCCCAAACCCTAGTTGTTAGATATTATTGTCGCGTAGCAGATTGTGATCTAACCTACAATTGCAGAGGGATTCAAGATGGTTCATGGGAGAGGAAATGTAGATCTAGGTCTAGCTAATATACTAAGATAGATTGAGCCAAGATTGGAAGTTGTTGACACAGCCCAATGTAGAGGAAGACATCCTGAATATGTTAGTGATGATGAATTGGATGAAGTGCAAGGTGAAGCTACACCTGCACCTGTTATGCATGAGGAAGAAGAGAGATTCGTATGAGCATTGACAAGTTTGAAATTCACACCTCAGTTTAATCCCCCTGAGTATAGTGGAAAATTAGATTCAGATGAATTGATAGATTGGATAAATAAGATGGAAAAGTACTTTGAGTATGAAAATGTATTAGAGGAAAAGAAAGTGAAGATTGCTAGCACAAAGCTGAAAGGTCATGCATCCTTATGGTGGGAACATCTACAATTGGACCGAAAGAAGAAAGGTAAAGATATAATCAAGGTATGGGATAAGATGATAAACAAATATAAAGGCAATTTTCTACCCTTTGATTATCAGATTAATCTCATTAGGTAAATGCAAAGTTTGAAGTAGAAAGATAGCTCGGTAGAAGACTATACTGAAGAATTTTACAAATTAGACATCGGGTCTGGACATGTTGAAGATGAAGTGGAAATAATAGCAAGATATCTGAATGGATTGAGAAGTTCCATACAAGATGAGATCAGTTTGGTCAAGATGGAAAGTATTGAAGAGGCATATAATTTTTCCCTAAGAGCTGAGGAGAAATTGAACAAGAGATATTAACAAAAACAAAGAGGCAGAGGTGGTAGATTCCCTAGAGGAAGAGATAGATCTCATGGTGAAAATAGTAGATATGAACCAAACAAGTCAATTTCACACACACATCAAGATAAAGGAAAGACTAACTGGAAAGGTGGAAGTTCATACCGAGGAAGAGGAAATTGCTCTTGAGGTGGTTATAGAAGAAGAGGGTTTCAATGAATTTGTTACAATTGTGGTGAAGAAGGAAATCAATATTTTAAGTTTACACATGCAAGCAAGAAAGTCGGTAGAAACAGAAATGCTTTGGTGCAAGAGGAGTCATAGAATGAACCTAAGAAGAAAGGAAATATCCTGATCAAAGACATACTATGGAGTGAGAAAGATGTGCAAGATCCTATCAGGAAAGGTTTGTTCAATGCCAGATGTAGAGTTACAAGGTATTTGTTGATAGTGGAAGCTCAAAGAATCTGGCATATGAGGAAATGGTCACAAAATTGCAATTGGGAAGAATAAAGCATCCAAAGCCCTATGAAATCTCATGGATCAACTATGAGCATACATTAATGGTTTGTGAACAATGTTTTTGTGAATTTGAAATTTGAAAAGTATTATGATAAAGTGTTGTGTAATATTATTCTGATGGATTGTTGTCATATTTTGTTGGGCAGACCTTGGTAGCATGATAGACATGTTATACATGATGGAAGATTGAATAGATATACTATTTGGGGTTATGGTAAGAAACAAATCTTGTTACCTTTGGTTGAAGAATCTGTTGGTGAGATATGTACATCTGTGATGGAAGGTAGATAGTTTGTTAAGGATCTAAAAATAAATGATTTTTTCTATGCTTTGATTCTGTTGCCAAATTTTAGTATAGGGTCTTTAAGTCCTAGGGGGTAAAATTGTTCTTTGGTGACCTACTTTGCATTCATCTTGAAACCTTTCCCTAATGTTCTTATCAAATAAATTATTTTCCTTGCCTATTTGAGCCTAGCAGGTTTTCAATCTTTCTACTTCATCTGGTGTTTAGGTGATCTAGGTACATCAAGAAAGGAGTGTCATAGCATCTTCTGAATGAGAAGTAGTCACCCTAGGATGTGGAATGCTCAATACATTTTTCTTAAATATAAACATGTGTTTTACATAAGTGATTGATAAAGCTTTTGTTCAGAAAAATAGTTTTTCAACTCTCAGAGATATCAAGTTGTGGATTAGTGGCGGTGATCATGCAACGTCTGGAAAAGATGGTCTCAAAGGTGCAACCCCAACACAAGTGAAAAGAGAAAATAAGAAGTTAAGTGCTCCTGACAGAAAAGAAGTTGTTTAAGTGCACAAAGGAGAAACGGTGAAGCCATCAAGATACTTTTCCAAAATAAAGGAAACAGGCTTACAAGAAAAGTATTCTCTTATATTCTTTTTCTGCACAAGGTAAAATGGTCTGATGTTCTTTCATTTTGGCATCGAAAGGAAAGTATGTTCTTTTTTAGCAAGACTAAAGATTTGTTTTAGCAAGCGGCTAATGAACATAAAGTTAAGTGTAAGTTTGAGGATTTTGAGGCTGTTATGTTCTCTGAAATGGGAATTTCAAATAGCCATTAATTATCAAAAATTAAATGCTAATCCTTCCATTGCATCTATTAGTTCACCTTAATGTCATTCATGTGGTGTCAACATTTGGATCTTAGCGGCTATTTCTTCAGCATTCACCATCATTTGTTGCTCACCATTTTTGAATAGCAAGCCATTTGTCTTCACTCATGTTCTTATTTTTATAGTAAATGGTTGTTAAAGCTTCTGGTTACGACAGATTAATTGGTATTTAAAGTGAATTGATAGGATTTTTTGACACATCTCTAAGATTTTTTGATCTTGGAGATTTGCGTAGAAGATTGAATTCTCATTCAGTTCACCCTATTGTACAGAAGATCAAGGACAGTGGTCTGGTAGAAGCTACAGGGTTTCCAATGGCAGTTCAAGCTCCTAATCTTGTTAGAGAATGTATAGAGAAATATGACCCAACGACAAAGAAAATCCTATTCCCAAATCATTCTATTTTGCTAACGATCGATAAAACCCTAATCCAATCTGCTTTTGATATTCCGGTGAAAGATGTGTATTGCAATATTAACATTGGTTCATCTATGTCTATGTTCAATGAGAAGGAGAATCTAAGGAGGGAAGACATATAGAAGACCTGGTTCTAGACCCCTCGATCAAAGAAAAGTAAGATGCCAAAAACTCTCTTTGAAACAACCCTAAAGAGGGAAATTGTTGCTATTCTTTCCCTATTGACCAGATAGGATAGAAAACCTAAGATCCTAGATCTCATTGAACATAATTTCTTCCATGTTCTGTCTATGTAGAAAATATGTTCATTGATTGGGAAGAAATCCTGTGTGAGAAGCTAGCATCCTGGCTGAGTTCTTGTCAAGGATTCTAACAGTTCTATGTCTTCATACTTGATCTACGCTCTGGCGACTCAGCACCTATGGCCCGACTTACCAGAAATCCATAATTTTGACAACACCAAAATATATGAGTTCTACTTGAATATGAAATTGCATCAAAGCTTTGAGGAGTATACTGCTGTGAATAATGTATTCACAATTAGGATATGTTAGGAACTTCAAGGTTTCCCAGAAAAAAGATTCTCGCCAGAGGCCATCTCGACATTCAGTCAGTATGGATGCTCTTTCATCCAATTCCCAAGTTTCTCTTATCTGTGGATAGGAACCTTCTCTGAATTTCCTAATTTCCTTAGTATCCTGAAGATAAGGTGGTCTCGGTGGAGCTCTACTGACAAATATTGGAAGTGAACACTCTATGTTCAACTGTGAAGAAGATCACCAAAATTTCCTTCCCCGTGGTGGTTAGTCCATATTCATGTGCATCCAGATCTGATGCCTGGAACTTGGTAAAGAGTTTTGATGATAAAATAAAGCTACCTTATTATGAGGTTCTTAGGCCTCAGTATGATCCTATGGATTTTGTTAGAGATCAGCTGAAGCTCAGACATGCCTACAAACATGTCCCAAATATTGAGGATTTTTAGGCTGAGTGTTTTAATGAGTATCAGACACGGGAGAAAATGTGGTCCCATTTAACTTTGAATGAAATTACAATGTATAATAATGTTGTTGATGTATCTAATCTTGTAGATCATGGACTTTTCATGCATCCCTCGTCCTACAACTAGATCAACGTGTTTCCCATTTCTTCCTCTCCACCAACTGGTCCAGTGATTGATTCATTAGAGCTTCTCATGAGAGGCATTATCAAGAGAACATACAAGTGGGTAGAATGGACCAGAGCATGATGGAAAAGAACTTTTGGCATAGGTTCATCTGGAGGAACAACTTTAGGAGCTGAGCAATCATCTTTAGTAGTTACTTCTTCTGTGGTGCCATCAGTTTCAGCACGTACAACACAACCCGCTAGGCAAGGAGGTGACCAACCCCTAGAAAAGAATGTTCCCATCACTCCAACCTACGAAGATGGTTCACTCCCAAACATTGGAAATGAAGAGGAGAAGGAAAAAGATAAGGAAAAGGAAAAGAAGAAAGAACAAGAGGTGTCAGTGACCAAGCCTCCCTCACCAATTCTAGTTATCACCTTGGATGACACAAACCCCATGGATGGTCAAGAATCCTCTCAACCGGTGAACACTCTATCCCTTTTGGTGACTAAGGTTGCCTCCTTCCATATTCCATCTCAAGACAAGTAGACTCCTCCAGTGGCCCATAAGATCTTTGATCCTACAGCTCTTCAGTCTGCAATAAAGGTGTTATCTAAAGACTCATAGTTGGAAGAAACCATTGAGAAGAAGAAGAAATGACATGGGGAAGCTATTTATTCAAAGGACCTGATCCTTAAGGAAACCTCATCCCAGCCACTAGCGTAGAAGGTAGAAAAGAAAAATTTTGTGGTGGCCCTTTCCCATGATTCCACAACCGGGCATATGTTAATGGAAATAGCGGAGCCACAGAAAGAAGGAAAGTTTCATGAACTTTCAACTAAATATTTCCAAATAAAAACTGTGGACCTAGGAGTGCCGGTGCATGAATCAATGGTGAACATCTAGAAAACCACCAATGAGTGGATTGAGGATAGGTTAGAAGAACTTTGAGTAGACAAGGAAGTTCTCAAGTCTAAAAATAAGGAGCTAGTTGAGTATATTAAATCTGCTCTTGGCACTACTTCATCTGCTTAGTTTGGCCTTAATGCGAAAGATAATAAGAACTTGCTACTGAAGCTACATCAAGAGAGATAGTTTGGCCAAATTGGTAGAACATGGATAGAGGAAATAAAGGTTCAAGGCCCCATTGTCATCGAGAATTTGGGGAACCTTCTACTTGATGCTGACAAGTTGAAGGATACAACATCAAAGCACCAGGAAACCACTTATAATGCATCCACTGTATTGACAGAGCATCTAGCCACCTTGTAGGAGGTGATTGATATGAAGACTAGTGTTGCAATCCCCAATGGTATCCTCAAGACCAGGTAGGAGCCATTGTTTCATTGGAGGTAGTCTCTAGAGTTTGTGATTGAGAGCTCAAGTAGATCAAGAAATGAACTCGAGACTATGACTGAGTTAGTTTAAAAGGAGATGGACAAATTTTTTGAGTTTTTGAAAGTTTTTCACACAAAATCTAAAGTTTATGGAAGTGAAAGTTGGTGAATATAGAGAAAATGAAAGCTAAGTTTCTTTCTTGCATAGATGAGATTGCAGATCCAGCTAATTTTTGAGTGTCAATAATTAGTGAGCTCTTCACGATAGATGAAGTAATCAAAAAGGAATAGGAGAAGCTCCAATCCCAGATTGCCAGGTTGGATGAACTGATAGAGATGCATGATTTTTGGATGATCCAACCTAAAAATATAATCATTCAAAATGCTCAGGATTTGGGAAAGGTAACAGATGCAATGAAGGCTTACAGAGGAAAAGCCATTACATAGAAGAAGGCATAGAATCTGTTGACCTGTGTCATCTTCCCAATTTTTTGTATAGCGTAGCCATTTTAGGCATTTTGTCATCTTTGTCAGTTTTTGTAACCAACTAGGTTTAATATTAGAATATTCCTCTCAGAGTATTGCAAGGAGGCAATCATTTTTGTAACTGATCATCTTTGAGAAGACCTACATATGTAAATTTCTATAAAGTAAATGAGATCAGAAAAAATTACTTTGGGCAAACCCCTATAGCTAGGACTACTATGTGTGACTCTGAGTTTAAAGTGATTTTTGTTGTTCATCTTAGTTAGTTGTGTGACATTTTGAATGAGGATGCTAATACTGGAAATTGAATGAATAGTAATGAACTAGGTTTTGTTATTTTCATTCAGTGGATTGTATGTTTACTATCTTCAGCATAAGCACTCTATTTTATTTTCATTGTGCATCCTAGTTCAATAGATTAGGTCTTGCATAAGCATTTGGGAAGAGATTTAATGGAGAATGAGATCAAGATAATCTGGATATTGTCAAAGTTTCACAATTGTAGAAATCCTGGAATTGCATTGTTACACCATCTTTCTTCATCTCTGTTGGTAGATGTTAGTTTGCATTCATCCCGCACTACATAATAGTTTGCATTTTAGATTGCATGTCATTGAGTAAATCCCCATTCATTGCTTGAGTTGTTTGAAGCTTGGAGCAACTTGGTTGAACCTCTTCCGCTCTCCAGTTAAGAGCATACCCCTAAAAACCAAAAGAAAAAATTCATTGCATACCTTTCACATAAGGGATATTGTACCTTTCAATTCAAGGGTCATTGATATATTCCTACCATTGACCAAGTCTGTGGTTACTTTTTTTCTCTACAAAAGACAACATTGGGTATTTTCAAGAGTCATTATATAAATCAAATTAAAAGTAGACAAACTATAAACCAACAGTTTTTGGTGACTCTACTGGGGAGAAATCATAATATATTCCTAAGCTTTCTTAGTAAGTCTGTCTATGGCTCTACTAAGTGACTTAGAAGTTATCTATTTGGTATTCCTAATGCTACATTATGCATATCACTCTTAAGGAGAAATGGTGTTTCCTCATGAAGGACAAGTCCCATTAGAGAAACCTACTCTTAACATCTATGACAAGAAAGCCAACATTATAAACCAGTTGAGTATCCTTGCCTAGAAAAGACAAAAATCCATTGACCAATACAGAAGAATCAACTTTGTTCTATAAAGAGAAGAAGCCAACGTTGAATATTGATTGTTACAAGAAAGAAGATTAAGAGCTGTGCATCTGCAGTAAACAAGTTCGGTAGCTCTGGATCCCAAGTATACCTGAAGTGTCTAGAGAGAAGGACATAAAGATCCCATGTTTGAAGAGTTGTAGAAGGTTAAGTTTCCTTTGTTAGAAGATCCTCTCAGAAAAGGAAGAACCAACACTCAGGATCCTATCTTTCTAGGTATCTGTGGTGCTCTTTTGCCACCACCACGCCCTGTTTCTTAGATTTGTAGCCATTCTTCTATACCTCCTGTTATTTGCAATACTATCACAACACTGTGTAACACCCTTACTCTTCATGGAGTAGCTACTACTACCAATATCAATTTTCAGACTATGCCAGTAACCCTCCCTGTTTCAATGGTTGTCCCTTGGGGTAATTCCATTGGGCCTCTTTAGCTAGGAGCTAATAACGACTTACCTCAAGCTTCCCGAAAGATGTTTCCAAATTTCAATGGAGACAAGAAAGTATCCATTGATGAGCATATTGCAGCCTTCTTCACTTCATGCAACATTCTAAATCCTCAACATGAAGTCATGGTAGTAAGAATGTTTGTAGAGACTTTAACAGAAAATGCTGATGACTGGTTTCAACATCTCCCTATGGGATGCATAAACAATTGGAATGATATGAAGAACTACTTTGAAACTTGCTATAAAAGTACAAAAGATGAACACACACTTCTGACTCAACTCGCTCAGATAAAGAAAGAACCTAGTGTTCCTATGAGGGATTTCATTGTAAGGTTTAACAAGCTGGATAAAAGGATCCCCGCTACTAGCAGGCCTACAACTAACAACCAGAAGATGTTCTTTATCAGCTCCATGCCTCCTAACATAAGTTTCAAAATAAGACAAGTGCATGTGGCTAATCTGTAAGCCACTCAAACTCTAGCAATTGAGCTAGAGGATGACCTCATAGCTATAGGGAAATGGAAGTGAGAAGTGCAAAGTGGTGCCTCCACGATATCTACTTTTGGTGTAACAAGAAATACTGAGGCAATGATTCAGAAATTATCTAATGAGATGATTTCCCTTAAGCGACAAATGGGAAAGTCTACCCCATCTTTTTAGTAGCCTTACCAGGATATTCCCAAAAAATAATATGAAGGTAAACAGCTGCAGCTACCTCCAGCTCAGCAAAAGCTCACCATTGAGGTAGCTAAAAAGCATAATATGTGCATTTTTCACCTAAGAGCTGACCATGATGGTAATATCTATCTAGAGATGAATAGATACAAGCAGCTAGCTTCAAGTAACAAGCTGACTATTGAATATCTCAAAAATGAAGAAGATTCTACTCCCCATGGTGACTCTGATAATTTATTTTTGGAGTATGAATCTGATTCCAAAGTTGGAGGTGATTTATTTTCCACCATGGATGAAATTCAAATGGCAGTGGCAACAAGAAGTTAGAGAGATAAAAATCTGGGAAACTCTTTTCCTTCCTGAAATATTGCACTTGGTCCTTCAGCTGGTGCACCCGGATCTTTTACTTCTTCATCTTGGAAGAAGGATCACTCAAAGTCCAAAACTAATGGTAAGTCTTTGTCTTCCTTTGATATAATTCAATACTGCAAGGATGCTAGGATCCAAGTGTCTCCCTTAGAATATTAAAAAACTCATCCTACTAAACTTTAGAAGCTTCTTGATTATTGTAAAAGTGATGCTAATTCTAGAATACATCCTAATATAAATTCTATTGTTAGTGATAAACCTCCTAGTAGTGGCCCTTTAAATGATGAAGAACTTGTCCTTCCCTTGCTCTTTCAAGAAGAAGATTCTTCAATATTAGCCACTTCTCTTAGCTAGAATCCTGACCCATTCTATGTCTCCCTATTTTTTAATGGTCATAAACTAAGCAACTGTATTATTGACTCCGGAGCCTCTGATAATGTCATACCCACCTCCATTGCTAAAGCCCTTGGATTGACCCTTACCAAAACCTTTGGCCACTGTTATTTAATGGATGCTACATAGGTTCCACTCCTAGGTCAGGTAAAGGATGCACAAGTTGCATTGGCCACACACCCTACAAAAAGGATGAAGTTGACTATCCTGGTAGCCGATATTCTGGCCAGCTATAGTATGCTTCTAAGAAGAAGCTTTTGTAGAGACATAGGTGGAGAAATCAAGATGGATTGGTCCCATGCTATAATCCTGGTGGGTACTAAGAAGATAAAGATGGAGGCTGAGGAAAAGGCCAAATTCACAGTAATTAAGTCTGATGACCCTAAGGCACAAATCCTCTACCAAGAGATGGAATTCAGAAATTATATGCTGCTTTCAAATTTCAATCATCAAGATGAAATGTCAAAAAATACTAACAGTCTAGATATCTGGACCTTGGAGTTCAAAAACAGTTGTGCTACTACAGGATTGGAGGCTAGCATAGTTCTTATTCCCCCGAAAGGAGACATGATACAACTTTCTTATAAATTTCAGTTTAAGAACACTAATAACATGGTGGAATATGAAGCTCTATTTCTAGGCATTGCTGATGCGAAGAAAAGAGGGGTAAAAATACTTAAAGCACTTGGTGATGTAGATTTGATAGTGAGGCAAGTTTGAGTGTAGTGCGCAGTGAAAAATGCAAGATTGTGGAGTTATAGGAATAGAGTTTGGGATGAGATAGAGGACTTTGATGCCTTTTCAATCCAAGCTATTCCAAGAGAGCAGAACACAAGATAAGGTTTGTTGGCTGCCTCAGCTTCACTTCTCCTCCTGCATCTGGAAATAGGAGATAAGCAATAAAAAGTTGAAGTTCTCTTCAGGCCGAATGTTCCAGATAATGTGGAAATTTGGCAAGTCTTCATGAGTGACAAGCATATGCAAGCTTTCATGGAAGGATCAGAGCAGTTCAGTGTTCAATACTTTGAAGGAAGTTCGAGTACCTACAAGGATCTTTCTCCAAACAGAAAGAAGGAGTTGGAGCTTGGAGAAGAACAGTTAAAAGGTAACAAAATTCCTTAACACCTAATCTCCCTTGAAATTTTTTTTGATAGAAATGATGCATATATTAGAAAACAAAGAGATAGGAAGGGTGGTACCTTAGGGGATTTCAAGGGAATGAACATAGGCACTAGAAATAAACCTAAGATGATAAATATTGGCAGTTGTTGCACAAAAAAGGAAAGAGAAAAGGCTAAAAACCTACTCTCCCAATATAAGGATGTGTTTTCTTGGGTCTATGAAGACCTCAAAACTTTCTGGAATGGAGACTTCAAGCACATGATCCCTCTCAAGCCTGAAGTTGTCCCTTTCTAGAAGAAGCAAAGAAACTATAATCCTAAGGTTTTAGATGCCATTTTTTAGGGAAGTTCACAAGATGTTGGAGGAAAAAATTATCTATTCCATACATCTCTCTACACGGATAGCCAACATCGTGCCTGTTCGGAAGAAGAACGGAGAAATACAAATTTGTGTAGATTTCCAAAATCTGAACCAGGCTTCTCTAAAGGATAATTACACCATACCCAACATGGATCATATACTACAAATAGTAGTTGGTTCTGAAATGAAGTCCATGTTGGATGGTTTCTTAGGTTTTAACCAAATTAAGCTAGACCTGGAAGATAAGTATAAGACAACATTAACCACTCCTTGGGGAACGTTCTCTTACAATAGAATGCTCTTTGGGCTTATCAATGCTGGAGCTACCTTCCAGAGGGAAATGAACTTTTTATTTGCAGACCTCTGGGATAGAATAATAGTTATATACTTGTATGATTTAATAGTCTTCTCTAAGAAGAGTGAAGATCATTTGAGACATCTTAAGAAAGTGCCAAAGAGATGCAGATCCTATGGTATCTCTCTTAATCCCAAGAAGTCTATATTCTGTGTCACCAAAGGTAGACTTCTTGGTCATATTTTTTCCCATGAAGGAATCTGAATTGACCTTGAGCATGTAAAGGCCATCAAACAATTAAACCTGTTGGCAAGAAAATCCAGAACAAGATCGTTCTTTGGGTAGGTAAACTTTCTCAGATGCTTCCTTCCTAACTTTTATGAGATTACAAAATGCATAATATACATGATGAAGGGTAGTCAAAATTTCAAGTGGAATAACTTTGGGAAGAAGGCCTTTGATTTAATCAAGCACACTGTAGCCAATGCACCTATGCTGGTGCATCCAGATTATACCAAGGAGTTCATATTGTACTACTACACATCAACCCATACATTGTCTGCTATCCTAATGCAAGAGAAAAATGAAGGAATTTAGGCACCTATTACATTCATGAGCACTCCACTCAAGGATGATGAACTAAGATATTCTAAAATGGAGAAGCATGCATATGTAGTGGTAAGGGCACTGAAGAATTTTAGATTCTATGTGTTACATTCCCATTCTGTTATTTATATTCCTGATTCTGTTGTTAAGAGCATTTTGACACAATAAGAAATAGGATGTAATACTAGAGGTGCATGGATAGCAAAGGTACATGAGTATGATATTGAACTCAAGCCAACAAAGTTGGTTAGAGGAAATGGCTTGTGTAAAATAATGGCTGAAAATTAGGAAGCAACTCAAGAGGAGGATCCTCCAAAGGTGTTAATGGTTAGTCTTCTTAATCCCTGGTTTTCTAACATCACCTATTTCCTTACTTATGGAAATTGCCCAAAAGGATTAACACACAAACAGAGAAGAGATTTGAAGACCAAGATAGCCAAGTATGTCATTTATGATGACCAGTTATATAAGAGGGCAATAGATGGAACTTTCTTAAGGTGTGTGGATAGGCCACAACAAGAAAGATTGCTCCAGGCATTCCACAATGAGGGGTGTGGTGGAAACTTCTCATCTATAGTCACTGCATATAAAATCTTGAGGTAGTGTTACTACTGGCCTGGCATGTTTAAAGATTCCTACAATTGGGTGGCCAAGTGTGATAAGTGTCAAATGTTTTCTAGTAAGCCTCAGTTGGCTTCTCTTACATTGAAGCCGATTGTAGTAGAGGGTCCCTTTCAGCAATGGGGGCTTGATTTCATTGGTCCAATAAATCATCCCTCTTCTGCAGGTCACCTATATGTCATAACTGCCATGGATTACTTTACCAAGTGGGTTGAGGCTAAGCCTACCAAGAAAAATACATCTGAGGTGGTCTGTGAATTTATCAAGGAAAATATCTTGGTATGGTTTGGAGTGCCATTGAAGCTAGTGATAGAAAATTCCACATATTTCTCTTCATTGGAGATTACAGAGTTCCACTACAATAATAGTATCCATCTTAGTCACTCATCTGATTATTTCCCTTAGGGAAATGGTCAGACTGAGTCAAGCAACAAGAACCTGATTAACATAATGAAGAAACTAGTTTCAAAAAGTCAAAAACATTGGCACAAGAAATTGCATGAAGCTCTATGGGTGGATAGGATAACACCTAAGAGAGCTATCGAGATTTCCCCTTTTGAGATGGTTTATGGAATTGAACCTAGTCTCCCACTTCCATTGGAATTATCCATTTGTAGGCTAGAACATATAATTGAAGATCCAGTATTCCAAAATGGTCTAGAGAAATGAATCATGTATCTGACCAAGTTGGAAGAAGAATGGGAAATTCTTGTTGACCACATCACTGATCATCAAAGGAGAGTGAAAAAATTCTTTGATAAGAACGCCAGACCAAGAAAGTTTATGCAAGGTGACTTGGTCCTACTATGGGATAAAAGGTGTGAGTCTAGAGGAAAGCATCATAAGTTTGACTTTCTTTGGAAAGGACCATTCGAGATTATACAGGTGAACCAAAATAATTCCTTTATTCTAGCATATCCTTCTAGAGAGATTCTATCATTCTCCTACAATGGCTAGGATCTGAAGCTCTACTAAATACTCAAGTGAAAGTAGGTGACCCCTGTAGGTTAGTGTTAGTGTAGGTAGGTTTGTTTTGTGTTTCTCCTAGTTTATTTCTTGTTTTTGTAGTCTAGTTTAGTTTAGTTTCCTTTCCTGTTGTGTGTTTTAGTTTAGTCTATCCATTGTTTTTCCTGTAGGTCTTGTTGTACGAAACTAGAGACTCTGGGTCCCTTCTCAGACATTGGAATGTCTAAGTCTCTAGCCGGAGCCAGCTATTGCCAAATTTTAGTCTAGGGTCTTTAAGTCCTAGGGGTAAAATTGTTCTTTGGTGACCTACTTTTCATTCATGTTGAAACCTTCCCCTAATGTTATTATTAGATAAATTATTTTCCTTGCCTATTTGAGCCTAGCAGGTTTTCAATCTTTCTTCTTCATCCGGTGTTTAGGTGAACTAGGTATGTTGGGAAAGGAGTGTCATAGCATCTTTTGAATGAGAAGTAGTCACCCTCGGATCTATAATGCTCAATGTATTTTTCTGAAAGATAAACATGTGTTTTACATAAGTGATTGATAAAGCTTTTGTTCACAAAAAGAGTTTTTCAACTCTCAGAGATATCAAGTTGTGAAGTAGTGGCGGTGATCATGCAGCATTTGGAAAAGATGGTCTCAAAGGTGCAACCCCAACACAAGTGAAAAGAGAAAATAAGAAGTTAAGTGCTCCTAACGGAAAATAAGTTCTTTAAGTGTGCAAAGGATAAAAGGTGAAGCCGTTGGGATACTTTTCTGAAATAAAGGAAATAGGCTTACATGAAAAGTATTCTCTTATATTATTTTTCCGCACAAGGTAAAATGGTCTAATGTTCTTTCATTTTGGCATTGGAAGGAAAGTATGTTCTTTTTCCACAAGACTAAAGATTTGTTTCAGCAAGCGGCTAATGAAAATAAAGTTAAGTATAAGTTTGAGGATTTTCAGGCTGTTATGTTCTCCAAAATGGGAATTTCAAATAGTCATTGATTATCAAAAATTAAATGCTAATCCTACCATTGTGTCTGTTAGGTCACCTTAATGTCATTCATGTGGCATGAACATTCAGATCGTAGCAGCTATTTCTTCAACATTCACCATTTTTTGTTGCTCACCATTTTTGAATAGCAAGCCATTTGTCTTCACTCATGTTCTCAATTTTACAATAAATGGCTATTAAAATTTATCGTTACAATAGATTAATTGATATTGAAAGTGAATTGAAAGAATTTTTTGACACAACTCTAAGACTATTTGATCTTAGAGATTTGCACATAAGATTTAATTCTCATCCAGTTCACCCTATTACACAGAATCTCAAGGACAGTGGTCTGGTAGAAGCTGCATGGTTGCCAATAGTAGTTCAAGCTCCTGAGCTTGTCAGAGAATGTATAGAGAAATATGACCTAGAGACAAAGAAAATACTATTCCCAGATTAGTCTATTTTTCTAATGATTGATAAAACCCTAATCCAATCCACTTTTGGTATTCTAGCGAAAGATGTGTATTGCAATATCAACTTCGGTTCATCTGCATCTATATTTAATGAGAAGAAGACTCTAAGAAGGGAAGACATATAGAAGACCTAGTTCTAGACCCCTCAATCAAAGAAAAGTAAGATGTCAAAAACTCTCTTTGGAACAACCCTAAAGAGGGAAATTGTTGATATTCTGGCCCTGTTGGCCAGATTGGACAGAAAACCCAATATTTTGGATCTCGTTGAACATAATTTCTTCCTTGTTCAAGCTGTCTGTGCAGAAAATATGTTCATTTATTAGGTAGAGATCCTATGTGAGAAGCTAGCATCCTAGATTAGTTCTTTTCAAGGATTCAAATAGTTCTATATGTCTTCATACTTGATCTACGCTCTGGCGACTCAACACCTATGGACTGGCTTACCAGCAATCCATAATTTTGACAACAACACCAAAATATATGAGTTCTACCCAAATCTGCAATTGCATCAGAGCTTTGAGGAGTATACTACTATGAATGATGCATTCACAATGAGGATATGTTAGGAACTTCAAGGTTTCCTCGAAAGAAGATTCTTGCGAGAGGCCATCTCGACAATCAGTTAGTATGGATGCTCTTTCATCCAATTCTCGAGTTTCTCTTATCTTCAGATATGAGCCTTATTTTGATTTCCTAAGAGATTTCCCCGGTATCCTTAAGATAAGGTGGTCTTGGTGGAGCTTTTCCAATAGATATTGGAAGTGAACACTCTATGTTCAACTGTGAAGAAGATCACCAAAATTTCCTTCTCCATGGTGGTTGGTCCATATTCCTGTGCATCTAGATCTGATGCTTGGAACTTGGTAAAGAGTTTTGAGGATAAAATAAAGATACTTGATTATGAGTTTCTTAGGCCTCAGTATGATCCTATTGGTTTTGTTAGATATCACCTGAAGCTCAAACATGCCTACAGACATGTCCCAGATATTGAGGATTTTTGGGCCGAGTATTTTAATGAGTATCAGACACAGGAGAAATTGTGGTCCCATTTAAATTTGAATGAAATTAGAATGTATAATAATGTTTTTGATGTATTTGATCTTACATATGATGGCCTTTTCATGCATCCCTCATCCTACAACCAGATCAAGGTGTTTCCCATTTCTTCCTCTCCACCAACTGGTCTAGTGATTCACTCATTAGAGCTTCTTATGAGAGGCATTATCAAGAGAATAGAAAAGTGGGTAGAATGGACTAGAGAATGATGGGAGAGAACTTCTAGCATAGGTTCATCTGGAGGAACAACTTTAGGAGCTAAGAACTCATCTTCAGTAGTTACTTCTTCTATGGCGCCATGAGTTTCAGTAGGTGCAACGCAACCCATCTGGCAAGGAGATGACCATCCCCTAGAAAACAATATTCCCATCACTCTGACCTGCGGAGATGGTTTTCTACCAAACATTGGAAATGAAGAGGAGAAGGAAAAAGATAAGGAAAAGGAAAAGAAGAAAGAACAAGAGGTGTCAGTGACCAAGCCTCCCTCACCAATTCCAGTTATCACCTTGGATGACACAAACCCCATGGATGGTCAGGACTCCTCTTAGCTGATGAACACTCTAGCCCTTTTGGTGACTAAGGTTGCCTCCTTCCATTTTCCATCTCAAGAAAAGCAGATTCCTCTAGTGGCCCAGAAGCTCTTTGATCCTACAACTCTTCAGTCTGCAATAAAGGTATTATCTAAAGACTCATGGTTGGAAGAAACCATTGAGAAGGAGAAGAAATGACATGAGGAAGCCTTTTCTTCAAAGGACCTGATCCTTAAGGAAACCTCATCCCAGCCACCGATGAAGAAGGAGAAGAAGAAAAAGTCTGTGGCGGCCCTTTCCCATGATTCCACAATCGGGCATATGTTAATGGAAATAGCAGAGCCATAGAAAGAAGGAAAGTTTCATGAACTTTCAACTCAAGATTTCCAGATAAAAACTATGGACCTAGGAGTGTCGATGCAAGACTCAATGGTTAACGTTTGGAAAACCAACAATGAGAAGATTGAGGATAGGTTAGAAGAACTCTGAGCAGACAAGGAAATCCTCAACTCTAGAAAATAAGGAGCTAGTTGAGTATATTAAATCTTCTCTTGGCACTACTTCATCTTCTCAGTTTGAACCTAATGCAGAAGAGAATACAAACTTTCTATTGAAACTGTAGCAAGAGAGATAGGTTGGCCAAATTGGTAGAACATGGATAGAGGAAATGAAGTTTCAAGGCCCCATTGTCATCGATAATTTGGGGAACCTTCTACTTGATGCAGACAAGTTGAAGGATACATCATCAAAGCACCAAGAGACCATTTATAATGCATCCACTAGATTGACAGAGCAGCTAGCCACCTTGTAGGAGATGTTTAATATGAAGACTAGTGTTGCAATATCCAATGGTATCCTCAAGACTAGGTAGGAGCCATTGTTTCATTGGAGGAAGTCTCTGGAGTTCGTGATTGAGATCTCAAGCAGATTAGCAAATGAACTCAAGACTATGACTGAGTTAGTACAAAAGGATATGGACAAACTTTTTAAGTTTTTGAAATTTTTGCACACGGAATCTCAAGTTTCGAGAAGTGACAAGTTGGTGAATACAGAGAAAATGAAAGATAAGTTTCTTGCTTTCATAGATGAGATTGCGGATCCGGCTAATTTCCAAGTGTCAAGAATCAGTGAGCTCTCCATGATAGATGTAGTAATCAAAAGGGAATCAAAGAAGCTCCAATCTCGAATTGCTAGGTTGGATGAACTGATAGAGATGCATGATTTTTGGATGATCCAAGCTGACAATATAATCATTTTGAATGCTCAAGATTTGGGCAAGGTAATGGATACAATAAAGGATTACATAGGAAAAGTTGTTATACAAAAGAAGGCATAGAATCTGTTGACCTATGTCATCTTCCCAATTTTCTTTATAGTGTAGCCATTTTAGGCATTTTTTCAGCTTTGTTAGTTTTTGTAACCGACCAGGTTTATTATTAGAATGTTCCTCTTGGACTATTGCAAGGAGGCAATCATTTTTGTAACTGGTCATCTTTGAGAAGACCTATATATGTAAATTTCTATAAAGTAAATGAGATCAGAAAAAATTACATTGGGAAAACCCTATATTTGGGACTATTATGTGTGGCTCTGAGTTTAAAGTGATTTTTTTTGTTCATCTTAGTTATCTATGTGATGTTTTGAATGAGGATGGTAATACTGGAAATTGAAATAATAGGAATGAACCGAGTTTTGTTATTTTCATTTAGTGGATTGTATGTTTACTATCTTCAGCATAAGCACTTTGTTTTATTTTCATTGCACATCCTATTTCAATAGATTAGGTCTTGCATAAGGATTTGGGAAGAGGGTTAATAGAGAATGAGATCAAGATAATCTGGGTATTGTCAAAGTTTCACAATCTTAGCAATCTGGGAATCACATTGTTACACCTTCTTTCTTCATCTCTGCTAGTAGATGGTAGTTTGGATTCATCCCACACTGCATAATAGTTTGCATTTCAGATTTCATGTCATTGAGTAAATCCCCATTCATTGCCTGATTTGTTTGAAGCTCTGAGAAACATGGTTGAACCTCTTCTGATTTCTGGTTAAGAGCATACCCCTAAAAACCAAAAGATGAAATTCATTGCATACCTTTCACATAAGGGATACTGCACCTTTCAATTCATGGGTAATTGATAGATTCCTACCATTGACTGAGTCTGTGGTTACTTTTTTTTCTACAAAATCTAGCATTGGGTATTTTCAAGAGTCGTTATATAAATCAAATTAAAAGTAGACAAACTGTAAACCAACTGATTCTTAACAAATCGAGTAAGAATATAGTAGATGAAACTTTTGTAGAAGTTGATAAGTTACTTACTGAGTACAAGGATATCATTTCAGATAATATACCTAATGCTTTTCCACCAGTGATAGATATTAGTAATTATATAGATCTAATTGTTGGACCTATTTTACTCAACAAGGCACCACATTGGTTAACACCAACTGAGAATGAAGAGCTAAACTGACAAGTTCATGAGTTTTTGAACAAGGGTTTGATCAAATAAAGTTTGAGTCCATGTGCAGTGCCAGTTGTATTGGTACCTAAGAAGAATAGAGAATGGAGAATGTGCACTGATTCAAGAGGAATCAACAAGATCACAGTGAATTATAGGTTTCCTATACTGAGGATGGATAATAGAATGGATTGTTTGAGTGAAGAAAACTATTTTACCAAAATTTATTTGAAAAGTGGATATCATCAGATCAAAATCAGAGAAGGTGATGAATGGAAGAATTCTTTCAAGATAAAGGAAGGTTTTTAGGAGTGGTTGGTTATGCCTTTTGGTTTAACTAATGCACTGAGTACATTTATGAGATTAATGAATGAAGTTTTGAAGAAATTCTTGAATAAATGTGTGATTGTATACCTGGATGATATTCTGATATTCATTAAGAATAGAGAAGAGCATATAAGATAAGTATTACAAATATTGAAAGAGGAAAAGTTGCTGATAAATATGAAAAAGGGTTCCTTAATGAAATAAGAACTTGTGTATTTAGGTTTTGTGATATTAGCTAATGGTTTGAAGATGGATCCTGAGAAGGTTGAAGCTATACTTAGTTGGCCTAGCCATGAGAATGTCAGTGACGTAAGATAATTTCATGGATTGGCAAGTTTTTACAAGAAGTTTATCCAAAATTTCAATTCTATTTGTAATGCTATGACTGAGACAATGAGGGGAGACAAAAGAGAACTCAAATGGACACATGGAGCTGATAAAAGTTTTGAGACTTTGAAATAGAAGGTTTTTGAATTACATGTGCTATCCTTACCTGATAAAAATAAGTTATTTCAAGTTGAGTGTGATGCAAATGGAAGTGCAATTAGAGTTGTGTTGACTCACGAAGTTAAACCTATTGCTTTCTTTAGTGAAAATTTGAATGATTCTAAAAGGAAATATTCTATCTATGATCAAGAATTCTATGCTATTGTTCAAGATATGAATAAATGGAAACCTTATTTGATTCTGAGTGAACTTGTGTTGTATACTGATCATAAGGCTTTACAATATTTGGGTAGTAGGAATAATTTGAATCAGAGAGATATGAAATGGATAGAATATTTTCAGAGTTTCACATTTGTGATTAAGAATAAGAGTGAATTTTCTAACCGATTTGTTGATGAATTAAGTAGGAGAAGATCTTTGTTGGCTGAAATGAGAATTGAAGTTCTTGCTTTTGATGATATGAAACATTTGTATGAAAATGATCCTAATTTATTTGAGATGTAGAGAGTGTGTAGAGAACCAATTCCAAATCAATCAATTAAGTATGAATATTATTTCATTTAGGAAGATATGTTGTTAAAGGGTATTCAGTTGTACATATTGAGAGGGTAATGAGAACTAATTTGATAAAGGAGAAACATAGTAGTGGTTTGGCTAGACATTTTTGTATTGATAAAACATTGAGTTTTCTTAAGGAAAGTTTTTTTTGGCCTTAGTTGTATAAGGATGTTAAGAAATTTTTGAAAAGGTGTGGATTTGTCAAGCTGCAAAAGGAGTAAGTCAGAATACTGGTTTGTATACACCGATTACTGTTCCTGAGAAACCTTGGAGTGATATCAGCATGGTTCTTCTTCTTGACTTACCGAGGAAAAAAAAGGTAATGATTTCATATTTTTTGTTGTGAATAGCTTTTCTATGATGAAACATTTCATAATATGTAAGAAAACATCAGATGTAGTGTATATAGCAGATCTTTTCTTTAAGGATATTTTTAGATTGCATGGATTACCGAGGAGTATTATCTCTCACCGAGACAGTAAGTTTGTTAGCTATTTCTGGAAAAAAATTTGTAAGAAGTTTGATACTGAGTTGAGGTATAGTTCTACATTTTACCCATAGACTGATGGAAAAAAGAGGTTATAAACCAAAGTTTGGGTAACTTGTTGAGATGTCTAGTTGGAGACACATCGAGTAATTAGGATTTAATGTTGGCACAAGAAGAGTTTGCATACAACATTTCAGTATATAGAAGTATTGGAAAGATACCTTTTGAGATTGTTCATGGCACACAACCTAGACATATATTATACTTGAGCGACATTTCTTGAGAAGAGAAAATACATGTTGAAGCAAAAAAGTTTGTTGAGTTCATGAAGACATTGCATGAGGATGTAAAAAAGAAGCTGGAGAAAAGTAATCAGAAATACAAGGATAGTGCAGATAGATCAAGGAGACATAAAATTTTTGAAATTGATGATGTTCTAATTGTTCATTTGAAGTATGTTAGATTTCTTGTTGGAACATATGGTAAATTGAAGATGAAGAAATTTGGTCCTTGCAAAATACTGAGAAGATTTGACCGTCAAAATGATTACAAAGTAGAATTACCTGATGACATGGATATATCACCTATATTTAATATTTCATACTTGTATGAATATCATGAACCTGATGAAGAAGTTACAATACCTGATGAAATATAACTGATTGAATGTTTGAAGATGTTAATTTGATGATCACCGAGTTGCAGAAAGTTAATGCAAGACATTAAATTAGTTAATGTATTATATTGTCATTTATGTTAAATTTATATAATCTAATTGGTTATATATACATAGTGTCAAATAATTCAAAGAACAAGAGAGATAAAGGTTATGCTATTAGTAATGCATAAAAGTTAAGTATTCACTAAGTGACAACAAACACCGACAGACAGTGCACCTTGACAGATAGAGAACCCTGATAGAAGAGTCATAGTGTTACCCGAGTAAGATGTCTGAGAAAGCATTACCGATGAGCAGAACCATAGTGTTACTCAATGGACAGACAACCCCGACGGATAGAGATGCCTGAGGAGAATTGGATTCAAAGACCAAGCTAACAAGGAGTTAAAACACTGAAAAGAACTAAAGTTTAGAAAGGATAAAACACTTGGCTGGCAAGAGCTAAATATGGAGTTAATTGGTTGATCACATTTTTTTCATTGAAAATTTAAATCTAGAGATAAGCTAAAGTTTTAAAGATGTTTTATTCCAGTTTTCAAGGAGAAATCTATGGGCTAAAATTGAAGTATCGTTTAAAGCAAGAAAGGTGATATTTCTAGATCACGTCAAGAACAAGAAAGACTAAGACCTAGAAATGATGAAATCAAGCCTATAAGAGAGACAAGATAATTCATTATGAATTGGTGGGTGAATAGAGAAGAGGATGATAAAGAGAATACAGGTGAAGAAAGACTTCATACAGTCCTGATCAAACAAGCTAAAGAACAAAGATAAAGATTTATGTGGACACTGAACAATAGAGAAGGACAACATCACCAAGCAGAAAGAAGTGGAGAAAATGAATAGAAATGAAACATTGATCGGAAAGGAATTATGAGCTTACAATAGATCTGAACATCTACAAGTCTAAGTTGTATTTGTGAACAAATCATATACTGTTTCAGTTTAATGATTGGATCAGAAAGTCTGTTAACTGAGCAGGACTTAACAATCCTTTATATATTGAGATACATCCCAAGGAGTATCAAAAGGTTTATCATGAATATAGCATAGTGAAATGTGAGATATCAAGTGATAAAATGTTAGTGATGGGTATGTGCAGGATCATGGTATGCCAAAAAGTGGCGATGTGAAAAAGAAGTCCTGATTGATAGACTGATTGAAAAATAGCAATAAATTTCAAATGGTACATAATTTTTTTAAATCTGAAACATGTGTCACATTCTGTTCTTTTCCCACTACAAGTAAAAAAAAAAAAAAAAAATTTGATGAAGTTTAGACTAAGTTAAGGTGGTCAGACATGAGAGTTTTTATATTCTGGAAAAGTTGTAGAAGAAAAATCAAAATTAATTATTTACTTGGAAAAAAATTACAAAAAAATATGCATCACATATAGACATTAATCTACTACTTATATCTAGAATCTAGTAAAAAAATATTATCATTAATTGTGTTTAAGGTGGTCAGACATACACCTACTTCTTATCTTTTTAGTCCTGACTGATAGACTGATTGAAAAATAACAATAACTTTCAAATAGTATAACATTTTTGAAATCCAAAACATGAGACACATTCTATGTGTTTCCTACTAGAATTAAAAACTAAAAAATATTCAATTTGATAAATTTTAGACTAAGTTAAGGTGGTCAGACACGAGATTTTTTATATTCTGGAAAAGTTGTAGTAGAAAAAATCATAATTAATTATTTACCTGGAAAAAAATTACAAACAAATATGCATCACATTTGAACATGAGTCTAGTACTTATATCTAGAATATTGTGAAAAAATATTATCATTTGATTGTGTTTAAGGTGGTCAGACATACACCTTCTTCTTATCTTTTTCTTGAAATTTTCATACTACTGCATTGAAATTTGAAATTTCACCATATAGAATTTTTTTTTTTAAAGAAGGGCTAGTAGCTTAGAAACTAGAATCAATTTTCTACAGATTCTCTTTTTTACACATTTTTGATATAAGATTGATAACTTGTCCAATTTTTTACGTCAAATTTCCTAACCCTGATTTTCTAAATTTTCATTGCCACTTAAGGCCTAGTGTGGCATACCATGATCCTGCACATACCCTGATAAATCCTCTAACAAGGTCACACTTAAGAGTATGTTTATAACCTTTAATAGGCTTGGCTCTTCACCGAGCTCACTTCAGAAGAGTGAACATTTTAGGTTGCTGGTCCCAAGTGGTTTTTCACTTAATAGGATTTTCATTTTAAAAATCCATGTGTCAAATGTGTTTATGAGTCATTGTTGTACACATTACTAAAATAGGATTGATTGGTAAACACTAAGTTATTTAGATTATTTTGATAAATGCTAGACTGCTATTTGGTAAAGCTTAAGAATAAGGTTTAAACAGCGAACTCCGAGTAGTAGTTATTTGATAAGATTATTTCAAGGCATACATCTTGTAGGACTGAAGATAACTAGAGGCTTATAATTGTGGTACTAAACTTTTGGGTTAATTTATTGGAATATTTTTGAGGCCAATGATTCACCCCCCCGCCCCCTCTCAGCTATTCTAACAATTGGTATACATGCTTGTGTTCTTAGAAAGGAAGGTTTCAAGACCTAAGCTAAAGATCACAAGATAAGAAAACATGATGTGCCTAAGTTGAAGAAAGACAAATTTGCATCATGGAAAAGTGAGATAAGACTCCACCTATAAGTTATTGGAAATATTGTTCCAATTGATGGAGATCAGAATGAAGGTCAAGATGACAATCAGAATGATGAACAAAGAGTTGAATTGATACTTGATAAGTATGTCAGAAGACACTATCTAGAGAACTAGGTCATAGGAGAAAAAAAGGCTGGAATGAGAACAAGAAGTAAGTCACTAAACACTAAATGTTTAATTTCTGATTTTGAGCCTAAATGTGTTAATACTGAACTAAAAAATGAAGAATGGGTTAGTGCTATGAATGAAGAGATAGACCAGATTGAGAAGAACAGAAGATGGACATTAGAACCTAGACCAGATGACAAGAATGTCATTGGAACCAAATGGATATTCAGAAACAAGTTGAATGAGAATTGAAAAGTCAAAATGAACAAAGCAAGATTAGTATGCAAGGAGTATGCACAAAAAAAAGGTATTGACTATGGAGAAAACTTTGCACCCATTGCTAGACTAGAAAGGAGTAAGAATTTTACATGCTTATGATGCATTCAAAGGATTCAAAATATACCAAATGAATGCAAAATCTACATTCCTAAATGGAATGCTAGAAGAAGAGGTATACATTGAACAACCATAAGGCTTTATTGATCCTAAAAAAAGAAACATGGTTTGTAGACTACACAAAGCCTTGTATGGATTGAAACAAGCACTGAGAGCCTGATATGAAACACTTCACTCCTATCTCATAAGTATTGGATTTGTAAGAACAAGTGAAAATAGCAATCTGTATTTAAAACAAGATACTTATGATAACATTTTGATTGCTGAAATATTTGTTGATGATATCATATTTGCGGGTAATAATATTTTATGTAAATCATTTGCTAATGAAAAGAGAAAAGAGTTTGATATGTGAATATTTGAGGAGATCAAATTATTTCTTGGTCTACAGATTCTTCAACAAGATGCATGCATATGCATCACACAATCCAAATACATCAAGGAAGTACTAAAGATATTCAAGATGGAAGACTCCAAGCCAGTTTGAACACCTATGGAATGTGGATGCAAGATGACAAAAGAAGATAAGTCAAACGAGGTAAATCAGACCCTATATAGATCAATTATTGGAAAACTCATGTATATTGTTCATACTAGACTAGATATAGCACATGCAGTTGGAATAGTTGCTAGATTCTCTACTAATCCCAAAGAATCACACATGACTATTGTAAAAAGAATTCTTAGATATCTAAAGAATACCAAGGACTATGGCTTATGGTATAAAAGAGAAGAAAAATTTGAGCTTCAAGTCTATACAAATGCTGATTGGGCTGGAAACATAGATGATAGGAAGAGCACAATAGGAGGAGAATTCTTCATGGGTGAAAAAATTCTTGCAAGGATAAGTAAGAAGCAAGGATGCATCTCACAATCTACTGCAGAAGTAGAATATGTGGTTGCTGCTGCAAACTTCTCTAACATTGCATGGATTAAACAATTATAGGAAGGTATGAATATGAAAATTCTTGAACGAGTGATTGTGTATTGTGATAATGCTAGTGCAATAAAAATATCAAAGAATCATGTCATGCATTCTAAGACAAAGCATATTTCTATCAACTATCATTACATAAGAGAACAAGTGCAAGAGAAAGAGGTCATACTAGAACATGTTCAATCCAAGGAAATATTAGCTCACATATTCACAAAGTAGTTGCCTAAAGACACATTCGGGTACCTAAGAAAGAGACTAGGAGTCTGACCATTGTCTATTGGTCACTAAGCTGACTAGGAGGTTGCATCAGCCTAAACATAATCAGAAGATCATTCATGTTGATGCAAGCAAAGAGATGGACTGCAAAGATACATCAGTACATAACAAGGTACTTGGTGCAAGAGCACACCTAAGCTAACCTCCATAGTTGTGATGTTTTGTCTTGTACTTGACATTGGCCAAGTCAAGATAGTTTGTTTACTTTGGACCTTAAAAGGTCATTGCATTGTAGACTAGGTGAGTTAGTCATTAGGACTAAGGTCACCAAAATAGTCATTGTTACTAGCTTTTTAATTTTCTTAGGCTTAGAATCTTAGTGATGGATTTGAGGTTTGAATGTGTCCTAAACACATAAATGTTGTCATATAGATGCTTGAAGGCCATTAATGAAGTTGGTTCCTCAAAATATAGAGGATAGAGGCCCTAAAATTTAGGAAGTTGGCATAATGGCAAAGATGCCAAAAGTTGTTACAATGTTGTCATGACAACATTTGCAATAATTACAAATGTTGCATGCAACATTTGGTTAATTTGGATCCCCCTAGAAGATAGGAGTGAGATATCAACCAAAAGTCCCTAAAAACATGGAAGATGACATCTAATGTATGTAGAGGCTTGAATCTCATCAATAGGGATGATTGTAAGAAATATTTGTTTTTTTTAATATAGCTCTAAAACTCTAATTTGTTAAGAACCCGTGCATTTCAATGTGACAGTACCATTAAATGGATTGAATGCTTTAAGTTAGTGATTATTTTGTCTTCATAGGAAATTTCTAAGCATCTTTCATTTAGTAAGCAAGGTTATTTGAGGTTGTTTGAAGTCTTGTATAAATTGTTTTTGATTTAGTAGTCTTACTGGTCCTGTCCTGACTAGTTAGTTAATTCATGGCTCCCCCATGAAAACTAACCATGGGATCTTCCTAAGGGTGGTTGGATATGATATGGGAGTCATTATTTTTTACATATCAAGGATTAGGAGTTGTGATCAGATGGATAGCTATTTTTATTACTAAGCCCTTGGCGAGCTGACAGTGCCTGGTTAGAGGTGTTGAATAGAAGAATTGAAGATTTATTGTAGGGTGGAGAAGTACTGTATGGGACAAGTAAAGTTCCAGGTAGGGTATAGTCATATACTAACATGTTATGAGGATTTAGTTCATACCAGGTCATTAGACTAAGTTTTGGGTGAGATTCAAACTGTGATATAGTGAAGTCCTATAAATTAGGCCTATTAGACCTAGATAGTAGGAACCCTGTGTACGAAGGACCTAGGAACCTAAGACCTTAACAATATTTCATAAAATGATAAAGGGTATTAGAATATGAGACCATATTATTAATTTGTTTATAAATTTTGGTCAAGAAATTGGAAAAGGTCTCTGAAAAAAGCTACAAGGAATTTGGCCTCTCAAAGACTAAAACTTGAACTCGATTGAAAAGAGTTAGAAGATCTTTCAAAATGGATTCAAATGGGATCAAATGGAATGTTTTCATGATGATGGACACCCTTGCAATGAATTTCATGTATAGAGAGAAGTTGGAACTTAGATCCTTCTAAGTGTAGGAGAAGAAGTGAAGTACCAAAAGGGTGTTAGTCTTTCAAAGGTGAAGCACACAGAGTGAGACTCTTAGAGAAGAGTTTGATAAGGAAATAGTTAATCATCTAAGCCTAATAAGGACCTAGAGGATATTAGGGTCCTTGAAGAAGACAAAGAAGGTCTTCTTAGCCAATTGTGAAAGCAAGCCTTAGGAACACTCACACCATATTGGTATCAGAGCTAGAACTGATCATGCTTGTGGTGGATGTTTCAACCTACTAAATCAATTGAAGAGAATACACCAGTAGGATAAGTAGAAGATAAAACCATGGTGACTAATGCTGAGTTAGCCAAAAAGGTAGAGAAAAAATAAGAAGATAACAAGTTTCTAAGAGAAAGATTGTCTCAAATGGAGAAACTCTTGGACTAAAGATTGTCTCAAATGGAGAAACTCTTGGGTGAAGTCCAAGAAAAAGATGATAAGGTGAAGGAGAAGAAGAACCCTTCTTAAAGGCACTAAATTATTTAAGTGGAAAAGCTTTGGAAGGTGTACCACTATTTGGTGGATAAATGGATCCAGATTTAGTTGTGGATTAGATTCACAGTATAGAAAACCATTTTGAATGTGATGGTGTAACAAAGGCCCAAAAAGTGAATGTGGCCAAATCTAGGTTGAGAGGCTCAGCCATCACATGGTGGAAGTTTACTCAAATTGAAAGGGAGAAAGAAGGAAGGAGTCCTATAGTCACATGGAAGGGCATGGTGACCAAGATAAAGTAGACTTACTTACCTAATGACTATAAGGTTTAGTTGCATAGAAGAAGACACAATCTCAGAAAAAAATATTTGGATGTCCAAAAATACACCAAAGAGTTCCAAAAGTTGTGCTTAAGGTCATAGGTGGTGGAGGATGAAAGCGTCAAGATAGCTAGATATTTGAATGGAATCAAGTGGTCTATTCAAGAAGACATGAGTCTTGTGAACTTCAAAACCATTCACCAATGTTATCAAATGGCCTTGAAAATAGAGGAGAAAGGAAAAAGAAAACAAGAGCAAACCTCCAAAGGAAGAGGTAGAGGAAGGGATAGTAGAGGAAAAAAAGGTGGCTATGGTGGAAGGAGTTTAGAATCAAGGACACAAAGAAAAGTCAAATGCACTGAGTAGAAAAAGAGAAGTTCTAGTAGAGGTGGTAGAGGAAGGAACTCAAATTTTAGAGGAAGAAGTGGTGGACAAGGAAGAGGCAATTAATTTTCCAATATGAAATGTTATCATTTCAACCAAATGGGACACCCTACCTATAGGTGTCTAGAGAAGTGTAGTACTTCTCAAGGAGGTAAAAAAATGACTAATCTAGTTCATGAAGAGACAAGTGCAGCAGAGTTACACTCTGAGGTACCATTAAATATAGAAGAAGGTGAGAACCTCATGATGATGAGAACATTGATTAAGGAGCCGGTTAAAGAAGAGCCAAGCCAAAGAAGGTCCCTATTTAGAATCAAATGTAAGGTGATGGGAAAATTATGTAGAGTCATCATTGACTCAGGGTCTACTAACAACATTATGTTAGAGGAGGAAGTCAGCAAATTAAGCATAACAAGGATACCCCACACCCATCCTTACAAGGTCACATGGCTCAATAAGGGGAAACATGTCTTAGTCAATGAGCAAGCTTGGGTGGAGTTCTCTATAGGGAGATATAAGGACAAGGTTCTATTTCATGTGCTTCCTATGGACACATGTCACTTTCTCCTAGGTAGGCCATGGCAATTTGACTGCCAAGCTATCCATGATGGGGTGAAGAACTCCTATACATTCAAGAAAGACAAAGTGACATTCAAAATCAAATCACTATTAGAGGATGCAGAAGTGAAGAAAACATGTCCTAATGTGCTCATGGTTGGTGAACAATAGTTCTTATAAGCCATGGAAGAAGGAGAAGGAGTTGGCTATGCATTGGTGCTAAGGCCAAGAAAAAAGAATGAAGAAAAAGGAGACAAGAAATCAGGGATACCTAAGGAGATACAAAGCATGTTGCAGACTTATGAAGGTATAGTAGGTGATGGAAAACCATCAACATTACCCCCTAAAAGAGCCACAAGTCATAGGATAGACTTTATACCAGGAGCCATCCTACCTAATAAAGAAACATACAAGATGACCCCTCAACAAAATGAGGAGATTGCTAGACAAATAGAGGAACTCCTAAACCAAGGTCTTATCAAGAAGAGAATTAGCCCTTGTGTCATACCCACTCTCCTAACACCTAAGAAAGGTGGAGCTTGGAGGCTTTGTACTGATTCAAGAGCCATAAATAGGATAACCATTAGGTATAGGTTTCCTATTCCTAGGATTGAAGACCTAATGGATTGTCTAGGTGAAGCTAAGTACTTTAGTAAGATAGACTTGAAAAGTGGCTATCACCAAATAAGGATACATGAGGGAGATGAGTGGAAGACAACCTTTAAAACCAATGAAGGTTTGTATGAATGGCTTGTCATACAATTTGAACTATCTAATGCACCCTCCACATTTATGAGGATTATGAATGAAGTCCTCAAAGACTATATTGGAAAATTTGTAGTAGTATATCTTGATGGTATACTGATTTATAGTACGACAAGAGAGGAGCATCTTCAACACCTTGAGATTTTCTTCAAGAAGTTGCATGAAGAGAAGTTGATGATCAACTTGGAGAAGTGTTAGTTCATCAAAATAGAGTTGGTATAAATTGGGTTTGTTCTCTCTCATGGAAATCTGAAAATGGACAAGAGTAAAGTGGAAGCCATCATGAATTGGCCTACTCCAAGGACAGCAATAGAGGTAAGAAGGTTTCATGGCCTTTCTCAGTATTATCGGAAGTTTATAAGGTAGTTTAGTGCTATTTGTGCTCCTATGTTGAACACAATCAAAGGAGGGATGAAGACTAAGTTTGTATGGAAGGAGAAAGCCACCAAGAGTTTTGAGTTTCTAAAGGAAAAGATTGCTACCCAACCTGTTTTATTCTTTCCAAGCTTTGAGAATATTTTCACCATTGAGTGTGATGCAAGAAATGTGGCTATTGGAGCTATCCTAAGCCAAGAGGGCAGACCAGTGGCATTTCATTCAGAGAAGTTGAGTGAACCTAAAAATAATTATTCTTCTTATGACCTTGAAATGTATGCACTAGTTTAGGCTTTAAGAAAGTGGAGACACTATTTTCTCCCCAAGGAGTTCATTGTCTATTCAAATAATCAAGCTTTAAGTTTCTTGAACTCTCAAGTAAAGTTGAGTCACAAGCACATGAAGTGGGTTGAATACCTACAAGCATACACATTTAATATCAAACACAAGAAAGGATTACTCAACAAGGTGGCAGATGCCTTGACTAGAAGAGCTCTTACCATTCAAGAGATCCAATTGAAGAGCATGGGAATAGATCATTTCAAGGATCTATATGCTGATGATGAAGACTTTGCAGACATTTATAATGTATGTGCTTAATACAAGAATCATTTTCATAGCAAGTATGATGAATACACTTTGAAAAGCAATCTTTTGTTTAAGGGAAATCAGTTATGTGTCCCTAAAGGCTCTATTAGGGAGAATATGATTTAGGAAAAGCACAATGGTGCATTGAGTGGTCACTTTGTGATCACGAAGACACAAGAACTTGTTCAAAGGTTATATTATTGACCGAGAATGAACCTTGATGTTAAGAGGTATGTGGAAAGTTGCATTGTATGTCAAAGGGCCAAAGGTACTTCTTTAAAAGCTAGCCTTTATCAACCACTACCTATTCCCACTAGGCCTTGGGAATGCTTAAGAATGGATTTTGTTGTTGGGATACCCAAGACAAGACAAGACAAAGCATGGATAGTGTTTATGTAGTTGTGGACAGATTCAACAAGATGGCTCACTTTGTGCCATGTAAGACAACTAATGATGCCAGCCAAATAGCCTCTCTCTTCTTCAAATAGATCGTAAGAATCCATGGGTTACCTATGAACATTGTGTCAGATAGAGACACCAAATTTATGAGTCATTTTTGGAAGAATCTTTGGCAAAGGTTAGGCACTAATTTATCCTTTGGGTCTGCCTACCATCCCCAAAATGATGGTCAAACTGAAGTGGTGAATAGAAGTCTTGGAAATATATTAAGGTGCTTGACCAAGGAATACGGTCAACAATGAGATCAATTGATTGGACAGGTTGAGTATGCTTATAATGACACCATCAACCGGTCAATAGGGAAGATCCCCTTTGAGATAGTCTATGGTCTACATCCTAGAGGAGTCTATGAGCTAAGAGACTTAAAGGATGGAGTAAAGGCAAGTGGATATGTTAATGATTTTTCTTATGCAATGCAGGAGATACATGATACAGTGAGGAAGACTTTGATAGAGAACACCTTGAAACATAAAACCAAGCTTGATGAGAGTAGAAGAGAATTTGAGTTCAATGTGGGAGACTTAGTAATGATACATCTAAACAAGTCTAGACTTCAAAAGGGAGTCCCTCACAAGTTTTAGATGAGAAGGATAGGTCCATGTCCTATCTTAGAAAAGTATGGAAACAATGCTTTCAAAGTGGAGTTACTGGAAGACAGTGGACCTTCCCCTATCTTTAACATTGCAGATATGGTTCATTACAAAGGACAAACACTAGAAATGGATCAAAGCCTCAGTAAAGTGATCAGAGATGTAGAAGACCTCAAGCTACCTCTTGCTCTAGTCAAGGAGGATGACAGTATACTGGATACCCAAATCTACAAGAAGACTAGAACCAAGGAGTACAAAGAACACTTGATCAAGAGACATGATCAAATGGATGCTAAAGTAGTATGGATTAAAGAATAAAAGTTTAAGAAGATGCAGATTGATCCTACACTACTAAATCCAAGGGTGGATTGAACTTGTTGTTTTGGGGAGGATGGTGCAGGAGCACACCTAGGCAAACCTCCATAGTTGTGATGTTTTGGCTTGTACTTGACATTGGCCAAGTCAAGATAGTTTGTTTAATTTGGACCTTAGAAGGTCATTTAATTATGGACTAGGTGAGTTAGTCATTAGGACTAAGGTCACCAAAATAGTCATTATTAGTATCTTTTTAATTTTCTTAGGCTTAGAAGATTAGTGATTGATTTGATCTTTGAATGTGTCCTAAACACATAAATGTTGTCATAAAGATTCTTGGAGGCCATTAATGAAGTTGGTTCCTCAAAATATAGAGGATAGAGGCCCTAAAACTTAGGAAGTTGGCATAATGGCAAAGATGCCAAAAGTTGTTACAATGTTGTCATGACAACATTTGCAATAATTGCAAATGTTGCATGCAACATTTGGTTGCTTTGGATCCCCCTAGAAGATAGGAGTGGGATATCGACCAAAAGTCCCTAAAAGAATGGAAGATGGCATCTAATGTATGTAGAGGCTCAAATCTCATTAGTAGGGATGATTGTAAGAAATATTTCTTTTTTTTTAATATAGCTCTAAAACTCTGATTTGTGAAGAACCTGTGCATTTCAGTGTAAAAGTACCATTAAATGGATTGAATGATTTAAGTTAGTGATTTTTTTATGTTCATAGGACAATTATAAACATTTTCCATTCAGTAAGAAAGGTTATTTAAGGTTTTTTGAAGTCTTGTATAAATTGTTTTCGATTTAGTAGTCTTACTGGTCCTATCGTGACCAGTCAGTCAATTCATGGCTCCCCCATAAAAACTAGCCATGGGATCTACCTAAGGGTGTTTGGATATGATAGGGGATTCATTATTATATATATATCTAGGATTAGGAGTCATGAGCAGATGGATAACTATTTATACTACTAAGCCCTAGGTGAGCTGACAGTGCTCGATTAGAGGTTTAGAATAGAAGAATTAAAGATTTCTTGTAGGGTGGAGAAGCACTCTATGAGACAAGTAAAGTTATAGGTAGGGTATAGTCATATCCTAACATGTTATGAGGATTTAGTTCATACCAATCCATTAGACTAAGTTTTGGGTGAGATTCAAACTGTGATATAGTGAAGTCCTATAAATTAGGCCTATTAGCCCTATTAGACCTAGATAGTAGGAACCCTGTGTACAGAGGACCTAGGAACCTAAGACCTTCAAAATAATTCATAAAATGATAAAGGGTATATGAATATGAGACCATATTTTTAAGTTTTTTGGAAATTTTGGGCAAGAAATGGGAAAAGGTCTGTGAAAAAGGCTACAAGGAATTAGGCCTCTCAAAGACTAAAACTTGAACTCGATTGAAAAGAGTTAGAAGATCCTTAAAAATGGATTCAAATGGGATCAAATGGAATGTTTTTATGATGATGGACATCCCTGAAATGAATTTCATGTATGGAAAGAAGTTGGCACTTAGATCCTTCTAAGTGTAGGAGAAGAAGTGAAGTACCCAAAGGGTGTTAGTCTTTCAAAGGTGAAGCACAAAGAGTGAGACTCTTAGAGAAGAGTTGGATTAGTAATTATTTAATCATCTAAGACTAAGAAGGACCTAGAGGATATTAGGGTACTTGAAGAAGACAAAGAAGGTCTTCTTAGACAATTGGCCAAGCAAGCCTTAGGAACACTCACACCAGTACTTATCTGCACCGAACACCAGAGTCATTGTATTGTTGATGAAAAGGTAAATTCAAGGAGTATATTAAAAAGTTGAAGGATATACTTTGGCATTTTTGAAAAAGGGTGAGAAGTATCCAAAAGGAGAGATTATATCCACACTAAATATCCCTCATAACCATCCAAGGGAAGAGAAGTATCCTAAGGGAGAGATGACTTAAGGGAGAGAGAATATCTAATGTTATCAAAGGAAAAAGAGATGATCAAGGAGAGGAATAGTCAAAGGGAGAGACAATATCCAAAGAAGATATTCTACAACATAGGGAGAGATAGAATTAGAAGTTTCTACATCTTTCTAGTAAAGGGAATGAATATTTAAGAAAGTACTCTGTAAGAATCCAATCTAAGCTAGAAGAGCTTACCAAGAGAAATATATTTGTATTGGTTATAGAACAATAAGGTTGGTAGATTGATGAACTACAATTGATATATTTCATATTGTATTAGTACTATTGTAGTATGTTTCCATCAATTCTAAAGGGAGAGATTGATGAACTATAATGGATTGAATGTTTGAAAATGTTAAGTTGATGGTCACCGAGTTGCAGAAAGTTAATGCAAGACATTAAATTAGTTAATGTATTATATTTTCATTGATGTCAACTTGATATAATATGATTGGTTCTATATTCATAGTGTCAAATAATTCAAAGAACCAAAGAGGTAACTTTTATGCTATCAGTAATGCATAAAATTTCAGTATTCACTAAGTGACAAAAAACACTAACGGACAGTGCACCCCGACGGATAGAGAACCCCGAGAGAAGAGTTACAGTGATACCCAAACAAGATGCCCAAGAAAGAATTACTGATGAGAAGAACCATAGTGTTACCCAATGAATGGACAACCCCAATGGATAGACAACCCCAATGGACAGAGATGTCTGAGGACAACTGAAGTTAAAGACCGAGCTAACAAGGAGTTACAACACCAAAAAGAACTGAAGTTTAGAAATGAAAAAAGACTTAGATGGAAAGAGATAAATATAGAGTTAACTGTTTTATCACATTGTTTTCATCAACAAGTTAAACACCATAGATATGCTAGAGTTTTAAAGCTATTTTATTCCAGTCTTCAAGGAGAAATCTACGGGATAAAAATCAAGTATGCGTTAAAGAAAGAAGGGCAATATTTTTGGATCACATCAAGAACAAGAAAGACTAAGACCTAGAAATGGTGAAATAATGTATATAAGAGAGACAAGCTAATTCATTATGAATTGGTGGTGTTAAGGATTTTTCTTGTATGAACCACAGTGCTTGAAATGACTACTTGAACACTTTGCCTCCTAATACTGATTTAGATACAAGAAAAGCCTAATTGCTAAGGATTGGATAAGATCCTTCTTCATTTTTGAGCTCCACATATACTCAGGCAGGTTTTACCTCTTAATGATTACTGATTACACAGTATATATAAAAGTGGACATTGATTTTCTATGTATCTTTGTTAAACCAACTTATGAAACACCTTTCAAATGATCAAGCATAGCCAAATGCAAAGCTTAACTAGACAAACTATGATTGTAAATATAGCAAAAACCAGTGATATAAGGACTTTCATCCTTCTTCCTTTTAAGGAGGGATAACCTAGTTGATTCACTCTCTAAGGAATCATCAAAATGAACTGTAATGAATACAATTATCTAGATATGGAGTTCAGATAACATAAATAAAGATTTTAATATTTGAATGATTGATTGATGAAGAAAACCACTAGAAAAATCAAGACCAGTGCCTTATCTATCAGACAATAGATTCAAACACACATGCATTCCCAGAAAACCATAAATCCAAACTCACAAAACCCAAGTGAAATGCCTTACAAATCACCCTTTTCACTTCAAAACCTAGACATCAGATTCATATACAGACAATCAACTCTTAGATTTTGCCCCTGAGAATTACTCTCCTTGAAAGAGACTCAGAAACAATCTCACAACTACCTCATAGCTAATGTATTAAAGTGCCTTACAAATCAATACATAAGAATCAAAGTCAAACATATAAAGACATCAGACAAGTTTTGAACAGGGATTTCCTTCATCCTTCATTAAAATTCCTCTGGATATACACATTTGCAAAACAAAGAGACACAGAAAATAAGACTCAAGAGCCTGAATACTGCCCAGCAGTGTCAAATTTAACATCCTTGTTACAATGGAGAAAAAACCAGATATAGGAGAAAGGAAAAACAACTCAGTCACTAACAGCTGTCTGTCCCCAGAAAATATCTACAACTGCTCAAACTGAAACTGTGAAAATCTGATTTGATTTTCCCTTAATTGGTCTACAAAATAATGATCTCCTTTTCGAGACCTTTTTGGCAACATATAATACTCTATAGTTTGGAAAAAATTTGTCCTCTGAATCATCCCTAACAAACTCCATCTCCCGTGCATATTTTCATTTAAAATTTTGAAATATTTGCATTTGGAATAAATTATTTTTCAATAGTTGAACTATTGAAATGAGACAAATTAAACTTTAAAATTTCCCTTTTTCCAGATTTTGTCTCATTGTGACACTTGTCACCTAGGCTTAATGGCTTAGTGGTTAGATGGTGAGCATCTTTCCATTAAGCCATTAAGTCAGCCCTTGGATCCTTCTGAAGTTGCTCACTTTTTAATCCTTTGCCATTTGTGATGGATTTAATAAAATATTTCAATTAATTCATTATTTCCTCAGGATGCACCAGAATATGACACTTTTCACTTGGGCTTAATGGCTTAAAGGGTAGATAGTGAGCATCTTTCCCCTAAGCCATTAAGTCAACCTTTGATTTGTTTTGAAGTTGCAAGCTCTTTAACCCATTTGATGAAATAAATTTATATTATAAAATAATTTGAAAACTACACATCTCACCAGAATGTGCCAAGTGTTACCCTCTGATTGGTCTGTGGGTCCACTTGGTGCCACATGTTGATCTCTCATTGGTGCCTCTGAACTCCATTTGACTTGCACCACTTGGCACCTACTGGGTGCCACATGTCATCCTTTGATTGGATGACTGATCCATTGGGTGCCACTTGTCACTTGTGCCACATGGACCAATGGCTTAATGGCTTAAGCTTATCTTCCTTGCAACTTTATCACTAAGCCATTTGTCAATTTTTTCCACCTCAAGATTCATGCCCAAACATGCAGCCTCTTAAGCCCAGTCACCTACCATGTCATCACTGCGGGTCCCACCAAAATTCAGGCATCTTCTCCTCGGGCATGGTTTTTGAGGTTAGCTCCCAGCTCCTACGCACATGCCCATAGTCTCCTCTTTCTTCTTCATATCTCTATCTATGTGGTTTTGCTTATAAATATTTTGATATCCTTCTCATGATGAATGTGGGATATTGGTTCTGAGTTTTTTGAATGCTTCAATATATGCTACACCAAAATTAGTGGGGTCTACCACTGCCTCAGTCAATGTAACCATCACTTGGCTAAGGGGCCCACCCAACAACCTCTTAGCCTCTTATTCATATTACCAAACAAGCACATTAGTATATAAAGATGTGAAAATTCTTTCCCCACCAAAAATGGGATAATTCATTCATCTACGTGAACTTCTTTATGCCTTCATTGCGCTGGCTTTACCTTTCAATGTGCTACCCTCCAAAGTTTCCTTTTTGGTATAGGCTAGGAGGATGCTGGCAAAGGTTGTCAAATTTGGCCTTACACCTGCCAATTGCATTTTCTTGAAAACTTCAAAAGCCTTTTCAAAAAATCCATTTTGAGCATATCCTGCAGTCATCATTCCATGAGATGGCATCTCTTTGGGGCATCCTGTCAAATAGTTCGCATGTCTTATCTATACTTCCTATGCTTTGGAGCCAGCGCAACATGTCTACTAGAGCCATTGTTTGGGATGTTAAAAACATCGACACCAATCTCCAATCCCCTTTATAATCTGCATAGGATTCTGCCTTGTTTGGTGTAGCTATATACTGGTAGAGGCTGTGGATCTAACTTGGCACTTGTCAATTGCATTGATTTGAAAATCTGTTGCTTGGATGTATGTTGGCAAAGGTTGTGGATATAACTTTACACCTGCCAATTGCATTGCTTGAAATTTTCTAAAGCCTTTCTTCAAATCCATTTTAGCATGGGATGGGAGGACACTAGTAAGGTTGTCAAACTTGGTTGTACACCTGCCAATTGCATTGCTTGAAAGTTTCTAAAGCCTTATTAACAAATCTATCTTGAGAAGCTCCTGCAAACAGTCACATTCCTTGTCTATACTTCCACATTTTGCAGGCCTTCTTTTCCATGCAGGCTCTTTGCATCTTTTTGTTCAAAGGTCTTTGAAATGTCTTTAACTTCTCCACCTCAACACATTGTGCAGGTATCAATGTGTTTGGTATTTGCTGATTTTTTTCTAATCTCATTTTTACTAAAATGCTCTCCTATGCATTCAGTGTAGGGGCATCTTCCTTCACCTTCCTTCACTACCAACACATGGAAGGTACTAACAAAGGTTATGGAATTAGCTTTACACCTTCCGGTTGCATTAGCTTAAAAGATTCTACATTTTTAATGTTTATTTCACTCTCATTTCCCCCCTACGCAGACTAGGCTATCCAAATTGTATTGATTTGTTTAAAACATGTTACATGTTTTATTCCTGTTTCCACATGCTGCACAAGACAGTGCATTTGATTAAAAGTTTTCAATGGCTTCTTCCATTCTTTCCTGCGTAGACAATTCTCAGTTGTTTTCCTATTTTAAATGTTGCAAAAGTCTCCAAAAATGCATGGACTTTGCCTTTGATATTGTGCAGATTTTCATTGTTGTATTGCACATTGCATTGGCCATACATCATGCAACCTTCAGGCTTCTAACTCTCTTTTATGTGGGCTCCCTCTTTATGCTATGGTTTGGTATTTCAAAATGTTTGAAGATCCATGCACTGGACTCCTCTATCATCCTGCTATCATGCGCAAGCCACTTCCATTAACATGCGCTGGCTCTAATGTTTTAAAACTTTGATTTATAATGGAAATCTCTTGTTTCAAATGCCCATTCTCATTCCATATGTTGTGTGAACTTCTTGTTTGGGCTTCACATTACTTGGGCTTCATTCACTTCTACATGGGATGTGTTTTTTATACTTGTGCAATCTAACCATTTGCATTTCTTTATAAGTGCAACATGCATTTCTTTATAAGTGCAACATGCATTAGCAAGGCATCTGTATTGCCATGTCTGACTCCATGTTGAGGCCTTTGTCACTGCCCATTATGCACTCCTGTAGGCATTGCAAGCCATGAGAGCTTATTTGGTTTTTAGGCATCCTGACAAGTTGAATATATGCATCTTCTTCGATTGACTAAAACATAGCAGATGGTGCAATCAGACCATAAAACATTGAATTGGCAGTCCCCATAAACAACCTTTTATGATTCTACAAATTTAACTCATTAATGGCATCCGGCCTCTGGGGTTGGCTTTAAAAACTGACAAAAATAGGTAACTAGGACATGGCGGTGGGCACACACATCCTATGATTGACATTCTTCTATGTTGTGAAGTGACGTCTGATGGAACCCAACAGGTCAAAATATTTTAAACATCCAAGTTGTCTCTTCAGATAATTCTGCAAATTTCCTTGTCCAATAATAATGAACTGCAATTGGTTTTGACTTTGAAAACAAGTCAAATGACCTTCTGAAGATTGGAGCTTCTGGACATTGGAAGTATGCTATATGGAGAATTTGGGTCTAGAAGGGTGCCTTTTGACAATCATCCAGGAACATCTGGTAACCCCTCAAAAGTAGCCACTTCAAAATGTAGAAAACTGAAAACATAAGGAATACCAATTTCTGCAAATGGAAAGAAACTTGGAAAGTGTGCAAACAAAACCCTCAGGATCTGAAACCTTGCAACTTGAATAAAATTTTGTCTATAATTTAGGGAAACCATTTTCTTGATGTGACTAATCACGGTATTCAATATATACCATCGCAAAAAAGGCCTCCAACCAAGCTGTGCAACTGATCTACATCAAATTATTAGAAACTTCAAACAGAATCAGATTGGCAAACTGGACAAATGGGTTCATCATGACCTAAAAATCATTAGAATAACACATTTCCATGCCTAGAATATAGGGGAGATTTCAATTATCCATTCCATTTGACCGTTTGTAAGATTGTAAGACCTCAAAGTAGGTCATTCAGAAATCTACATTTGACAATTTGGCACACTGATAGAAACTACAAATGGAATGGGCTTAACAAACTGACCAAATAGAATTTTCACAACTTGAAGATGGAGAATCAAGAAGTATTTGACCTCTATAATGGATTAAAAAAGGTATTTTTTCAATTAGGTCATAAAATCAAAAGTTACAGTCAGTCAAACAAGGCTACTTAGAATTCTAATCAATTACACAATGAATGACAACAACAAACTACCAACTTTGAGGGGTTTGAAAACTAGTCAAAACATATCGAAATGACTTGGGATTTAAAACATAGGTTCTTTGATATGCATACTAAACATCCCTAAAGTGGTGGGTCATGAAACATTTCTGGGTGCAAGATATTCAAAGGAAAACTAGGCCTATTACAACAGATTGACATTTGGGCACAAATGCAATTTTTGACAAGTGCCCAATACAAGACATCACAAAATAACTCAAAACTTGAAATTAATGAACTGGGATGTCTTCAAATTTATAAACAAGAGAAATAAACACCTATCATACATGAAAAAATTCAAAACCTCATCTAGTAAAATAGGCTCAAAAAGCATTTATAGGGAGTCAAAATGCAAAATTTTAACATGGTACTTCAAAAACCCTTACTGCTTTTTTCAGTCCCAACAGGTGGGTTGATAGAGAAGAGGATGCTAAAAAGAATACTGGTGATGAAAGACTTCATACAGTCATGATCAAACAAGCTAAAGAACAAAGCTAAAGATTTTTATGGACACCGAGCAACAAAGAAGCACAACATCACCAAGAAGAAAGAAGTGGAGAAAATGAACAGAAAGGAAACATTGATCAGAAAGGTATTATGAGCATACAATAGATCTGAAAATCTGCAAGTCTAAGTTGTATTTATGAATAGATCATATATTGTTTCAGGTTAACCATTGGATCATAAAGTCTATTAAATGAATAGGACTTAAGAATCTTTTATATATTTTGATACATCCCAAGGAGTATCAAAAGTTTTATCATGAAGATAGCATAGTGAAATTCCAGATATCAAGTGATAAAATGTTAGTGATAAATCCTCTAACAACGTTGCACTTAACAGTATGTTTGTAACCTTTAACAAGGTTGGCTCTTCACTGAGCTCACTTCAAAAGAGTGAAAATTTTGGGTTACCGGTCCCAAGTGGTTTTTCCCTTAACAAGGTTTCCATGTTAAAAATACATGTGTCAAATTTTTTTATGATTCATTTATTTACACATTACTAAAACAAGATTGATCAGTAAACACTAAGTTATTTACTGTATTTCGGTAAATGCTAGACTGCTATTCGATAAAGATTAAGAATAAGGTTTAAACAGTGTACTCAGAGCAGTAGTTATTTGATAAGATTATTTCAAGGCATACATCTTGTAGGAATGAAGATAACTAGAGGCCTATAATTGTGGTACTAAGTTTTTGGGTTAATTTATTGGAATATTTTTGAGGCCACTGATTCACCCTCCCCCCTCTCAGTTATTCTAACAATGGGCATCGTAGATTGTGTTCTTAGAAAGGAAGGTTTCAAGACCTAAGCTAAAGATCAAAAGATGAGAAAATGGGATGTGCCTAAGTTTAACAAAGACAACTTTGCATCATGGAAAAGTAGGATAAGACTCCACCTATCAGGTATTAGAAATGTTGTTCTGATGCAGGAGCATCTTGGATCATTAGCAATCCTGCAAAACCAAAAAGATGTTTTCTTTAGTTCTTTTTTTGTTGTGTTTCACTCGGGTTCTATTGCTTAGTGATTTGTTACCGACAAATTTTGGTGATGCTTGACCGACGGGTTTCTATGATGCTTTACCAATAGGTTTTCTGATGCTCGGTTATGCTTTGCCGATGGATTTTTTATTTTTGGTAACCATCTGTCTGAGAATATTATTTTGGGAGTTAGATCTTTGGCTGACTTCTTCATTTGATTTCCGTTGCTGAGTTGATTTGGAGTCTCTTATTGTGGAGCTAAATTTGGGTCTCTCTTTTGTATTTTAGTGTTGACTTCCTTGTTGGACTCTTGTATATATTTAGTTGTATGTTCTTAGTTTATAAATAAATCTTAGACCAAGAAAGCAAATGTTTATATATTGAGATAGAACATCTATGATCTATGTTGTATGAAGATCTTATTGTAATTCATTGAATATATGGCCAAAACTAGGAAGGACTTACATCTCGACATATAATGATTTTGACCAACTTAATATAAAGGATCACTATATTTTCTTCTCTCATTGTGTTGTTTCTGCATTGTTGGCAAGGTTAGTCAGTGTTGGGTGTTCCCTAGGCCCCATCATTGGACTTCCTTATGTAAAGGTAGTATAAGATCATGGTGAGATCTAGTTCCTTCTTGAAACCTTAACCCTAGTTGGTATTGTTGTGGGGTAGCAGATTGTAATCTCACCTACAGTTGCAGAGGGAATTAAGATGGTTAGTGGGAGAGGAAATGGTGATCTAGGTCTAGTGGATATGCTTAGACAGATGGCTGTTAGATTGGAAGTTGTTGATACAATCCAACACAAAGAAAGACATCTTGATGATGTTAGTGATGATGTAATTGAAGAGGTTCAAGGTGAATTTACACCTGCACCTATGATGAATCAAGAAGAAGAGCAATTCCCAAGTGCTTTGAAAATTTTGAAATCCACACCTCAGTTTAATCCTCTTGAGTATAGTGGAAAATTGGATTCTAATGATTTGGTTGACTGGATAACAGTAATGGAAAAGTATTTTGAATATGAGATTGTACAAGAGGGTAAGAAGGTGAAGATTGCAAGCACAAATTTGAAAGGACATGCATCCCTAGGGTGGGAACATCTACAATTGGATTAGAAGAAGAAAGGTAAAGACAAAATCAAGGTCTGGGATAAAATGGTAAAAAAATTGAAAGGCAAGTTTCTACCTTTTGATTATCAGGTTAACCTAATCTGGTGAATGCAAAGCCTGAAGTAGAAGGATAAAACTATGAAAGATTATACTGAAGAATTCTACAGATTGGACATCAGATCTGGACATGTTGAAGATGAATTGGAAAGAGTTGCAAGATACCTGAATGGCTTGAGAAGTTCAATACAAGAAGAAATCAGTTTGGTCAAGATGGAAGGAATTGAGGAGGCATACCAATTTTCCCTAAAAGCTGAGGAAAATTTGAATAGAAGATATGAGAAAAGACAAAGAGGTAGAGGTGGAATATTTCCTAGAGGAAGATGTAGATCTCATGATGAGAATAGTAGATTTGAACTAGACATGTCAAATTTAGACACATCTCAAGAAAAGGGAAAGATTGAAAGGAAGGATGGAAATTCATACCGAGGAAGAGGTAATTACTCTAGAGGTTGATATAACATAAAAGGATACCAAGTTGCTTGTTACATTTATGGTGAAGAAAGACATAAATATTTTGAATGTACACAAGAGAGAAAGAAAGGCAGTAGTAGAAGAAATGCATTGGTGCAAGAGGAGTCACCAAATGAGGTTGAGAAGAAAGGAATTTTCATGATCTAAAGGATACTATGGAGTGAGAAGGATAAGAAAGATCTGATCAGGAAAAGTTTGTTCAAGACTGTGCATGTAGAATTGCAGACAAAGTTTGGAAGGTGATTGTTGACAGTGGAAGCTTAGAGAATTTGGCATCTAAGGAAATGGTCACAAATTTGTAGATGGAAAGGATGAAACATCCAAAACCCTATCAGATCTCATGGATCAAGGATGATCATACATTAATGGTGAGTGAACAATGTTTTATGAATCTAAAAATTGAGAAGTACTATGATAAGATGTTGTGTGATATTATGCCTATGGATTGTTGTCACATTTTGTTGGGTAGACCTTGTCAATATGATATACATGCTATACATGATGGAAGATGGAATAGATATTATGTTTGGGTTGATGGAAAGAAACAAGTTTTGTTACCTTTGGTTGAAGAATCTATTGGTGAGATATGTACATCTATGAAAGTTTGCTTGATGGAAGGTAGATAGTTTGTTAAATATTTGAAAAGAAATGACATCTGTTATGCTTTGATTCCTAACAAACAAAGTAAGAACATAGAAGATGACATTCTTGCAGAAATTGGAAAGTTACTCACTGAGTACAAGGAGAAAATTTTAGATAATGTACCTGATGTTTTGCCACCAATAAGAGATATCAGGCACTGTATGGATCTGATTCATGGAGCTAGTTTACGAAACACAGAATCTCATAGGTTAACACCGACCGAGAATGAAGAGCTTAACCGACAAGTTCATGAATTGTTGAAAAAAGGCTTGATTTGAGAAAGTTTGAATCCTTGTGTAGTACTTGCTATATTGGCACCTAATAATAATGGAGAATGGATAATGTGCACTGATTCAATACAAATTAACAAGATAACAGTGAAGTATAGATTTCCTATACTGAGAATGGATGACATAATGGACTGTTTAAGTGGAGCAAAATATTTTACCAAAATTGTTTTGAAAAGTGGATATCATCAGATCAAAATTAGAGAAGGAGATGAATGGAAGAATGGTTTCAAAACAAAGGAAGGTTTGTATGAGTGGTCAGTTATGCCTTTTGGTTTAACTAATGCACCAAGTACTTTTATGAGGTTGATGAATGAATTTTTGAAGAAATTCTTGAATAAATGTGTGATTATATACTTGGATGATATTCTGATATTCAGTAAGACCAGAGAAGAGAATTTGATGCATATGAGAAAAATGTTGTCGAGATGGAAAGAAGAAAAGTTGCTGATAAATCTGAAAAAATGTTCCTTTATGAAGGAAGAGCTTGTGTATTTGGGTTTTTTGATTTCAACTGATGGTTTGAAGATGGATCCAGAGAAGTTTGAAGCCATGCTAAGTTGGCCTACACCTAAAAATGTCATTGAGGTAAGATCATTTTATGGATTGGCAAGTTTCTACAAGAAGTTCATCAGAAATTTTAGTTCTATTTGTAGTTCTATGACTGAAACAATGAGAGGAGACAAAAGAGAATTCAAATGGACACATGGAGCTGATAAGAATTTTGAATCTTTAAAGTTGAAAGTTGTTGAATTACCTGTGTTGGCATTACCTGATTTCAATAAAGTATTTCAAATGGACTATGATGCAAGTGGAAGTGGAATTGGAGCTGTGTTGACTCAAGAAGGTAAACATGTTGCTTTAAGATATGAAGAAATGGAGGCATTACTTAATTCTAAATGAATTTGTAGTGGGGTAAAAGTACGGAACTGTGTCACACTTGGGGACCATTTGACATGTTTCGGCCAGACATGTTTCGGCTGGACATACGTGGTGCACATGAGACACCAAGTGGCGCCGATGTGGCAGAGGGGTTCCGGCCAAACCTGGTCTAGCCGAAACTGTTTCGGCCAAACCAGGTTCGGCTAGAACCCTCAAAATCTATATAAACCCCAAAATTGGTTAGAGCGGCTCATTTGCACTGAGTGCCTTCCACGATTTGAGGAGCGGAATAGGGATACTTCGGCCAAAAATAGGTAGGAATTTTTTTTTTAATGTTTTTTCAATGTTTTTTTAATGTTTTTTTAATTTTGTTATGTTAAATTAATGTAATTATACTATTATTTGATTTTTTTTGTTTTTATTTTGTTATTTATAATTTTGGAAAATATAAAATATTGTTTAATGTAGATTTAAATTTTTTTTTT
>MU227672.1:551653-587648 GCA_018584345.1 Thuja plicata
ATTATTATTTATATTAGTATTGTATAATAGTAGTATTATATTATATTAATATTAGTATGATATTTAGTAATATTAGTATTAATATATTATTATTATTCATATTAGTATTATATTATATTATATATATATTTCTATTATATTATATAAATTAGTATTATATTACTATTGTATAATAGTATAATATTAGTATTTTATTTATTATTATTTATATTATAATAATAATTGTTATAATATTATTACTTTACGCTTATTAATTAAATCATATTGATTTAATTATATAAGTTCCTATTACTCTAGTTACTTAAGCTTCACTTAGGTGCATTATTAATTAATTATTAATTAATAATGTGCAGCCTAATTTTTCCTTTAGGGTTTCTATCTCACCTTTATAAGGTTGAGCTTTGTACTTTTTCTTTAATCAGATAATACATTTTTGAGCTTTGACATTTTCGAGCACAAGAGGTTTTTCTTTTTCCATATTGTTGCTTCATTCTTTGTGACAGGTTTATTGCATGCAGCTGGATCTTGGAGTTGAATCTGATATTTCATCAGTTTCTACATGGTATCAGAGCTTTGCTGCTGTAGCTTGTTCAATTCTTTTAGAGTTGTGGATCAAGCCCTCTCTCTCTAGGGTTTTCTAGTGTTTTTTATATTGGATCTGGGGGGTTGCAATTTTTTGGAGCACCTTGGGCAAAAAATGACCTCACGATTGCGTCCAGAAGACCTGAAATACCCAAAATCCATATAAAATTTGACCTTTTTGGTCACCGGAGCTTTTGGGAATTTTTTTTTCTCTCCAAGCCGTACAGCACGAAAAATGAGAAAAGAAATATTTTTTTATTGATTTCTACGTTTAAAAAAAATGCCCATAGTATTAAAGAATAGGTGCCACTCGCGCACCACCAGGGGGCCACCTGCGCTCCGCCATGGGCCGACGCGCCACCACGGAGCCACCGGCACCCCTCCTGGCCGCCGCTACGCCCACACGTCGCCCGACCGCTGCCCTCTAGCCACCCTTCACCGGCTACGCCACCTTTCCGCCGCCCCACCGCGCGTCACCTGACAGCCGCCGAGCCACCACCACTGCCAAAAACACCACTTAGATGGTCTACGACATCCATACGGGCGTCAAATTTAGCCCTGGTACTGTGTTTTTTCTAGCGAGTTCACTTTTCAGGGTACCTGTCAGTTTTTTGCTCATAACTTGAGCATACGGTGTCCGTTTTTGAAAAACCAAATATCACCAGAAAGGTGTTTCTAAGCCCGTTGCATTGGTGTAGGTTGTATTTCCTAATTTTTCCATTTTCTTGCCATTTTTTGTAGTCAAATTCATGCCTTCTTTTGTGCTCCTGTTCGTCTTCTGGAACTTAGGTTTTCTTCTCATTTCTTGTACTTTCATAGTAATTTGTGGTGTACAAGGGATATTTTTATACATTATAGGGGGAGGGTGCATTTTAATTTCTATAATTTCCTTCAGAAAGACCCTTCTACTTCTGTCTTATTCTTCTTTAATTGTCAGACCCCTCTGGGGCCCAATTGACACCTCATAACTACCACACATGGAAGCCACACATGACCAGACTCCTCATGTCATGAGGTTTATGGTCTTGCATGGATGTGGCTCAGCCAATTCTTAGAGGCCTTATGAGGCTCTTATGCATAGGAACAGGATGGATGAGGCAATGGGCATCATTGCCATGAATATTTCAGATGGGTTGTTGTTCCACTTGGATGGTCTGACTACACCCAGGGATATGTGGGACAAGTTCTCCACCTTGTTTGGCACCATGGATCAGTTCAGAATTCTCTAGATAGATGCATAGTTCACCTCCTTGGCACCTGACTCATTCACCAGCATTGAGGACTTCCTGATGAAGTTCAAGTCTCTTCGATCTATTTTATAGGTTGCTGTAAAGACGAAGTCAGATGATGAGTGTATCTTCCTGATACTCTCCAAGCTTCGTGGTCCTTATCGGATTTTCACTTCTACCTTCTACTCCACTATGGATGCACTAGGTGCACAACATGTTATGCCCTCTTTTGAGACCTTCTGTGACAGGTTAACTCGTGAGCAGTCCAAGCTTAGTCAGATGGATTCTCTTACAGGTTCACAGTCACAAGCATTGCTTTCCAAGTCATCTTAGGATACACAGAAGCCGAAGCTGAAGCAAATATCTAATTCCTCTTCTCAGCACTCTACTGGCCCACCATCTTCTTCTAAGAAGGAGAAACAGAAGACTCAAAACCCTACATATTCCTATTTTCAGAAGGGGACCCATGATGAGTCATAGTGTTTTCAGAAGAGATTTGATGGCTATGAGAAATAGATTGCAGATTTGCAAGCTCTCCTTCAAAAGAGAACTATTTCCTCTCCATCCTCTTCCACCTCACAGGGGTCTACTTTTTAGTCTTCTACCTCATCTTTGACATCTGGATAGGATTTTGGATAGGGTCATGCATTACGAGCATCTGTTGCATCCCCTTCATAGGTCCCTTGGATAATGGATTCCAGTGCTTCTCACCATATGGCATCTTCTCAGGATTTGTTCTCTTCTTTTGAGACTTCTCCTATTCCTCATATTCTCATGGGGAATAACACTATATAGATAGTTTGTGGGAAAGGTTCAGTCAGCATTCAGGATGGCACATTCAATGATGTATTGTATGTTCCATCTCTATCTGCAAACCTTCTCTCGATTTATCAGATTACTCGCAGTGGGTCAGGGAAGATAGTTGAGTTCACAATAGATTTAGCATTCATTAGGGATAGTGTGATAGGAGGCATTATTGCTACTGGGATAGTTGATCATTCCACCCATCTCTACACCTTCTCTCAGTTTGGTCCACCATCTCCATTTTCAGAGCACAACTCTCCCCTTTCGAGAGAGCATCATGAGGTGCAGTCAGGTCGCTTGAACCTTTGTGTTGTTCCTGAGACCAGTGTTGTGACTGCCACACCACATCTTGAGGTGTACTATTCTCTTCAGTAGGATTCTTCTTCAGCACTACTTGTCCCTTCCGCTCCATTCATCGAGCCACGAGGTGCAGTTGTTGAGGGCTCTCTATAGGACATTCATCTTCTCTTTGATGATAGTGTCTGCACACCTATCATACCACTTACATTGGGGATTCCCTTTCAGGATCCTCGTGTCTACTCCTTTGAGCATCAGCTCGGCCTTCCAGTGACACCTCATCTTTCAAGTTCATCTGTACAGTGCCCACTTCCTTTCACTCCTTTGCATTGGAGTCATGGTGGTTTGTTCATTGATCCAGGGGTTCTTTCATTTCGGGGGGCTTTGGAGCCTCGAACCTCTCTCACGGGGGGGTTGGTAGCATGCATTGTAATACTGGCTTTGAGAGAGTATCTTGAAGTCATTCTTTTTATCTTTACTTGCTTTTATATCTCTTTTTGGAGAGGAGTTTTTCCCACTGTGTTTTCTCCTTTGTCTCCGGTTTACAGAGATTTCCTTGTTCTGGGTACCTGATCTGGCCTTGTTGTCGGGACCCATTTCTTGCTTTCATAGTTTTTCTAGGTCACCTTTCTCCCTGTGTTTAGCTTAAGGGGGGGTGTTAGATTATTATTACTTTACGATTATTAATTAAATCATATTTATTTAATTATATAAGTTTCTATTACTCTAGTTACTTAAGCTTCACTTAGGTGCATTATTAATTAATTATTAATTAATAATGTACAGCCTAGTTTTTTCCTTTAGGGTTTATATATTACCTTTATAAGGTTGAGATTTTTACTTTTGCTTTAATCAGATAATACATTTTTGAGCTCTGACATTTTCGAGCACAAGAGGTTTTGCTTTTTCCATATTGTTACTTCATTCTTTGTGACAGGTTTATTGCATGCAGTTGGATCTTGGAGTTGAATTTGATATTTCATCAGTTTCTACAATAATACCTTAGAGAGAGAGAGAGTATATCTTAGGGGATGTAAGGTGTCTTATGGGGTCATAGAACCCATTAATGACTTCTATGACTCCTTATGAACCCTTACAACCCCTTCGAAAGCCTAAGAATACATCTTAGGGGTTGTAAGGTGTCTTAAGGGGTCCTACGACCCATTAATGGGTCATACAACCTATGAATGGGTCCTACAACCCCTTATAACAGCTTATGACCCATTAGTAAGCCTAAGAGTATATCTTAGTGGTTGTAAGGTGTCTTAAGGGGTCCTAGGACCCATTAATGGGTCCTACTACCCCTTATGACACCTTACAAACCATTACAAAGCTTAAGCGTACATCTTATGGGTAGTAAGGTGTCTTAAGAGGTCCTAGCATCCATTAATGGCTCTTATGAATCCTTATGACACCTTAAAACCCATTAGGAAGCCTAAGAGTACATCTTAGGGGTTGTAAGGGGTCTTATGGTTTCCTAAAACACTATAATATGTCCTATAACCCCTTGAGATCCATTAGCATGTACTAGTAACCCTAAGATGTATTCTTAGGGTTCTTAAGGGGTCATAAGGTGTCTTAAGGGGTCCTAAGACCCATTAATGGGTCCTATGACTCCTTATGACACCTTACAACCCATTAGAAAGCCTAAGAGTACTTATTAGGGATCATAAGGTATCTTAAGGGGTCTTAACATCCATTAATGCCTCTTAAGACATAGTAATATGTCCTATGACCCGTTAAGACCCATTAATGTGTACTAGGAACCCTAAGATGTATTCTTAGGGTTCATAAGGGGTCATAAGGTGTCTTAAGGGGTCCTAGGACCCATTAATGGGTCCTATAACACCTTATGACACCTTACAACCCATTACAAAGCCTAAAAATAAATCTTCAGGGCTGTAAGGTGTCTTAAGCGGTTGTAGGACCCATTAATGACTCCTACGACTCCTTATGAGCCCTTACAACCCCTTAAGAAGCCTAAGAGTAAATCTTAGGGGTCCTAAGGTGTTTTAACAGGTCATAGGACCCATTTATGGGTGCTACAACCCCATATGACACCTTACGGCCCATTACAAAGCCTAAGGGTACATCTTAGGGGTTGTAAGGTGTTTTAGGACTAATTATTGGCTCCTACGACCCCTTATGACATGTTAGAACCAATTAGGAAGCCTAAGAGTACATTTTAGGGGTCATAACATCTCTTAAGGGGTCCTAAAACACATTACAACACCTTATGACCCATTAGAAAGCCTAAGAGTACATCTTAGGGGTCATAATGTTTCTTAAGAGGTCCTAGGACCCATTAATGGTCCTACAACCCCTTATGACACCTTACAACCCATTATAAAGCCTAAGATTACATCATAGGGATCATAATATGTATTAAGGTGTCCTAGAATTCATTAATGGCTCCTATAAACCCTTATGACACATTATGACCCATTAGGAAGCCTAAGAGTACATCTTAGGGGTTTGAAGGGGTCTTATGGTGTGCTAAGACATAGTAATATGTCTTATGACCCCTTGAGAACCATTAATGTGTACTAGGAACCATAAGATGTATTCTTAGGGTTCCTAAGGGGTCATAAGGTGTCTTAATGGGTCTTAGGACCCATTAATGGTCCTACAACCCCTTATGACACCTTACAACCCATTAGGAAGCCTTAAAGTACATCTTAGGGGTCATAAGGTGTCTTAAGGGGTCGTAGGACCCATTAATGGGTCCTATAACCCCTTATGACACCTTACGACCCATTAGAAAGCCTAAGAGTACATCTTAGGGGTCTTAACGTGTCTTAAGGAATCTTAGGACCCATTAATGGGTCCTACAAACCCTTATGACACCTTACTACCCTAGACAGAGAGAGAGACTAAGAGTACATCTTATGGGACATAAGGTGTCTTAGGGGGTAGTAGGACCCATTAATGACTCCTATGACTCCTTATGAACCCTTACAACTCCTTCTAAAGCCTAAGAGTACATCTTAGGGGTTGTAAGGTGTCTTAAGGGGTCCTAGGACACATTAATGGGTCCTACGGCCTTTGAATGGGTCCTACAATCCCTTATACCACCTTACAACCCATTAGGAAGCCTAAGAGTACATCTTAGTGTTGTAAGGTGTCTTAAGGGGTCCTAGGACCCATTAATGGGTCCTAATACACCTTATGACACATTACAAACCATTAGAAAGATTAAGCATACATCTTAGGGGTTGTAAGGTTTTTTAAGGGGTCCTAGCATCCATTAATCACTCCTATGAACCCTTATGACACATTACAACTCATTAGGAAGCCTAAGAGTACATCTTAGGGGTCGTAACAGGTCATATGGTGTCCTAAGACACTGTAATATGTCCTATGACCGCTTGAGATCCATTAACATGTACTAGTAACCCTAAGATGTATTCTTAGGGTTCCTAAGGGGTTCTAAGGTGTCTTAAGGGGTCCTAAGACCAATTAATGGGTCCTAAAACCCTTATGATACCTTACGACCCATTAGAAAGCCTAAGAGTACTTATTAGGGGTCATAAAATATCTTAATGGGTCTTAACATCCACTAATGGCTCCGGAGATAGAGTAATATGTCCTATGACCTGTTGAGACCCATTAATGTGTACTAGGAACCCTAAGATGTATTCTTAGGGTTCCTAAGGTCTTGTAAGGTGTCTTAAGGTGTCCTAGGACCCATTAATGGGTCCTACAACACCTTATGACACCTTACAACCCATTAGGAAGCCTAAGAGTACATCTTCAGGATTGTAAGGTGTCTTAAGGGGTTGTAAGACCGATTAATGAGTCCTCCACTCCTTATGACCCTTACAACACTTAGGAAGCCTTAGAGTACATCTTAGGGGTTGCAAGGTGTTTTAACAAGTCATAGGACCCATTAATGGGTCCTTCAACCCCTTATCACACCTTACAACTCATTAGGGAGCCTAAGAGTACATCTTGGGGGTTGTAAGGCATCTTAGGGCCAATTATTGGCTCCTATGACCCCTTATGACACATTAAATCCCATTAGGAAGCCTAAGAGTAGATCTTAGGGATGATAATGTCTCTTAAGGGGTCCTACAACCCCTTATGACACCTTATGACCCATTATAAATCCTAAGAGTACATATTAGGGGTCGTAATGTTTCTTAATGGGTCCTAGGACCCATTAATTGTCCTACGACCCCTTATGACATCTTACAACCTGTTATAAAGCCTAAGAGTACATCACATGGGTCGTAAGGTGTCTTAAGGGGTCCTAGAATTTATTAATGGCTACTACAAACCCTTATGACACCTTATGACCCATTAGGAAGCCTAAGAGTACATCCTAGGGGTTTTAAGGGGTCTTATGGTGTTCTAAGACACATTAATATGTCCTATGATCCCTTGAGAACCATTAATGTGTGCTAGGAACCTTAACATGTACTCTTAGGGTTCCTAAGGGTTCATAAGGTGTCTTAAGAGGTCCTAGGACCCATTAATGATCCTACAAACCCTTATGACACCTTACAACCCATTAGGAACCCTAAAAGTACATCTTAGATGTCGTAAGGTGTCTTAAGGGGTCGTAGGACCTATCAATGGATCCTAAAACCCCTTATGACACCTTACAACCCATTAGAAAGCCTAAGAGTACATATTAGGGGGCTTAAGGTGTCCTAACAAATCCTAGGACCCATTAATGGGTCCTACAAACCCTTATGACACCTTACAACCCTAGAGAGAGAGAGAGAGAGAGTACATCTTAGGGGACGTAAGGTGTCTTAGGGGGTTTTAGGACCCATTAATGACTCCTATGACTCCTTATGAACCCTTACAACCCCTTCGGAAGCATAAGAGTACATCTTAGGGGTCGTAAGGTGTCTTAAGGGGTCCTAGGACCCATTGATGGGTCCTATGACCTATAAATGGGTCCTACAACCCCTTATAACACCTTAAAACCATTTAGTAAGTGTAAGAGTACATATTAGTGGTTGTAAGGTGTCTTAAGGGATCCTAGGACCCATTAATAGGTCCTACTACCCCTTATAACACCTTACAAACCATTAGAAAGATTAAGCGAACATCTTAGGGGTAGTAAGGTGTCTTAAGGGGTCCTAGCATCCATTAATGGCTCCTATAAACCATTATGACACCTTATGACCCATTAGGAAGCCTAAGAGTACATCTTAGGGGTCATAAGGGGTCTTATGGTTTCCTAAGACACTTTAATATGTCGTATGACCCCTTGAGATCCATTAACATGTACTAGTAATCCTAAGATGTATTCTTAGGGTTCCTAAGGGGTTGTAAGGTCTCTTAAGGGGTCCTAGGACCCATTAATGGGTCCAATGACCCCTTATAATACCTTAAGACCCATTAGAAATCCTAAGAGTAGTTATTAGGGGTCATAAGGTATCTTTAGGGGTCCTAACGTCCATTAATGACTCCTAAGATAGAGTAATATGTCCTATGACCTATTGAGACCCATTGATGTGTACTAGGAATTCTAAGATGTATTCTTAGGGTTCCTAAGGGGTTGTAAGGTGTATTAAGGGGTCCTAGGATCAATTAATTGGTCCTATGACACCTTATGAAACCTTAGGACCCATAAGGAAGCCTAAGAGTACATCTTCGGGGCTGTAAGGTGTCTTAAGGGGTTCTAGGACCCATTAATGACTCCTGTGACTCCTTATGAACCATTACAACCCCTTAGGAAGCCTAAGAGTACATATTAGGGGTTTTAAGGTATTTTAATAGGTCATAGGACCCATTAATGGGTCCTACAACCCCTTATGACACCTTACAACCTATTATGTCCTACATACCCGTCCCTACATTTTGTGTGCAAAATGTTGGGTCCCCTTTTTGGCTTCTAGCTCTTGCCTTGTTTTCTTTGTCCTCTTTGTTTTTCCTTGCTTTCTTCTCTGATCTTTCCCTCTCATGAGGTTTGATTTCTTTATACTTTTTTTCTTTCGTGTCTCCTTGACCTGGTCCCAGAGTTTGTTGTTCTTTCTAGAGTCGGTTTCCAGACTCTGGGATTCTCTGCCATGATGTCTCCTCATCACGAGAAGGTATGGTTGCATGGAATTCCCAGGCCTGAAGTCTAGAGGTTTTCCTATTCTGATGTTTGCAAGGGAAGAGGTAAATTACTTTTACCTTGGGTATAAATAAAAATTACATGCCACTTTTACAGTTACTATGATTAAAACACTTGTGCATTCAGAGAAATTCTTAGGCGACTAAACTGTGATTAAGCTACGAATTACTCTGTGGTTAGTGGGTTATTTCCAGTTGATATGAGGTACATGTTCATGGTCATTTGAAGGTATAACGTTTTATAGGAGTGCTCTTAGTGTGCTCTTTCCCTTCTCTTCTTTGGACTTCCAGGTAGGTTCTCTGGTTCCTGACTTTGTTCTTTCTGGTTTTATTTCCGCTTTGTTCTTCCTAGTTTTGCAATTTTCGTTTCATTTTTTTCTTTTGGGTTTGCCTCCCATTGGTGGGTTGGCTCTGCCAGAGGGTTGTCTGCCCTTTGTGTAGTTGTAAGCTAGTGTTAATAATGTATCTTTTCTTAGGGTAGTTCGTGTATGTGTGTAAATGTTGTTTAAATCTATAAAAATCTTGTAAATACTATATTTTTAGTGTGTATGTGTTTCAAGATTTGGCCCTCTATATTTTTGTGTATATATCCTATATATCATTCCAAGTTCATGAGTTCCTCATGATTTGTCATGTGTTTTCACTTGCTAGACGAAGCTCATTGAGAGGAATTCACCACGGTTTGAACTCGACACCTCACTGGTTCAAGCCATGGTAGCTTTCTCTCTCCTCCATCTCATCACCTTAATGGCAGGATTAATTTCCATGAGTGGGCATTCAAACCATGTCCCATATAGAATTTATTTTACCTCATGTTAGCCAACTTGACACCATTAATGCCTTTATGTCACCTGTCACCTGACCACATGCGAAACCACGTTAGCCGAATACAGTTTCTTACTGGTCACATTGGCATGACAATGACTATATTATCCATGCTCCAGGTCCCAAGCAATCCCTGGTCCAACATTTCCCCTTTTTCATTGGGTTCAATTTCCCTTGGAGCCCTACTCAAATCTATTTCAAGTATTTCAGGACTTTTTGGTGTAATGCTAATACTTTTTGAACATGTGCAGGGTGGTGACGATTTTCCCAGAGTTCTAATATTCTTTTATAAATATCACATTCTAATGGTTCTCAAGTCTTGCAGGTTGAAGATAAGTTGATCAAAGATGTCTAAAGTAATCACCCCTCCTTCCAGCCCAAAGTTGCCTACCACATCCACCCAAGCAGCCACCAAAACGAAGGCTGAGAAGTTGTTAGCAACTCTTCCCTTGACCTCCAAATATCTGAAGGAGGGTGCCCTTGTGGGATCAAAGATAGAGTCCAAAATTCAAGAAATAACAGACACAGGGCCCGTACCTTGGGTGGAAATGCAAGGCTCGATTCAAGCCATTTATAGGTTGAATGCCATCAGAGACAATCTGGCCACTCAAATAGCCACCTCCGGCATCATTAAGGCAATGAAATTCCCTTGTTCGATGCAATCACCAATGTTAATACTCCAACTAGCAACATTATACAATGCACCATCTTGTACTATCCTACTTTCGGATCCCTGGCCACTACAATACCCAGCAACAATCTTCACCCTAGACATAACAACTTTCACCTCAAGGCTGGGGATTCCACAGTTCAATGGGTCCATTATCCATAATCGGGTCTAGACATTGCAGGAGTTCAAGGATGCTACCCTTATCTCCCAACAACATCTCAATAGCCACTGGCTGAAAATCCCAAAGAGGGTTCGGAGGAGGATGAAGTTGGAAATTTCCTATGGGGATTTTAAAGAGCCCATTCAGGTGGGCATTGTATTCTTATGCATGATCTTTGGATTACCCCATGCCAAGGATTTCTTAGCATGGATGTACTACTTTATGTACTACATCACCACTCACAGTCAGACCTTCAACTGGGCGGCCCTCATATCCAATCACATGGACAAACAACTAAAGGGGTTTTTCTAGAACACCAAGTTTTACATGATGTCATACATTCTGTGGGCGCTAATGCAACAAAGACTAGATTTTCTAGGTTTGGAAATACTTGGGGAACTTGGAAATGAGCTAGGCCAGGCAAAACCTTGGGATCATTATCCCCAAGTGCAATGGGAACTCATTTTCTCAAATTTTTGTCAGCTAAATGATGCTTTCATTTACCATAATATCCTAACACTTACTTGGGATTATGGGTACCGATAGTCACAAGTGGAAATGAATGTGGTCAGCAGTTATGGAAGCTATTTTATTCAATTTTGACACCACACCTACATTTAGGTGACTGGCTTCAATGGGAAGCCCCATCTTCTTCGCCTGTATTGCGGGCACAGAATTATTGTTTTAGAGTTCTGCTAGCAGATGATGGATCTGCATGCCTTCTTTACATTGAAGAAGGTCATCAACGTCCCATTCCTATTCTCATGTAGGAATTATACATGCAGACTCACCACAACTTGGGAGGCCGATAGTGAATTGAAAAACCTGGGGCTGGAGGAGTTCCACCATGCCTAAAAAAACTATGATCCCCTCGGAAAAATTGCCACAAAACTTCCCCGAGCATCCCTACCACACAAAGAAGACACAAAGCAGACATTGAAGAAAGAAGAAGAAGAAGGTGACCCCTACACCAAGCACAACCACCAGTCCTGGTATGCAAGACGTGCCCCCGGTGGAGGTCAGTTCAGACTCTCCTAAACAAGAAGATAATTTTGAATCCTCACCCTTGTATGATGATTTCGATGACACTTTCTCAGTGGAAGAGCTCAGGGACCTCCAACAATCTATAGTTTATGTGGTGGAGGAGATTGTTGCTTAGGATAAGGAGGCCCCCGTAGAAGAGGAGATTTTGGAAAAAGAAGATGTATCAGAATAAGAGGCCCAGGAGGAGGCACAAAAGGAGCCTGAGCAAGACAAGATACTGGCCTAGGAGACTGAAGACACACCAAGGTAGCCCATAGATGATAAACTAATGGTTGGAGAACCTAGACCCATGGGATCAACCATACCCTTGACCATCATGCTCCAAACACCTTCGGTTACTTTGGGTGATCAAGTGCCCAGGAGAAAATTTGGTGAGGTAGTGACAGCAGCCACATTGTTGAATTTTGGCTAGAGGCCTCACGTACCTCATGAGGATGTCCTGATGGAGGAAAATTTTTTGACAGATGAGGCCAATGAGGCCCAAGAGCAGCAATAAATTGATCAAGAAGCCCCAGACAATGAAAATATAGAATTAGCTGATGGCGGGAAGGACGAGGAGGTCCCTGAAAATACAGGCAATACTAAGACTAGAGAAAAGGTTCCAGATAGTACAAGAGAAGATGCCAGCATGGCAGAAAATGTTTAAGGTTCCAAAGAACAAGAACAAGAAGAGGAACCAAAACAAGAGAGGGAGAAAGATCCCAAAGATAATGTACATTCTTGGAATGTACCGCCAGATTTTGAAAGGAATCTTGATGAACATGTCTTAGCAGAGAATCTGCCCCAGCCACCCCAATGGTTGGTTGAATTGAGGAAAATAAAGGCCCTAGTGGTAGCATCAGGCACTACGCTCTTGTTGGCAAAAATGATGGCCAGGAATGCAGAGGCTAAAAATCCCAAGAAAGCACAGACAGTCCATACTCTCCAGACTGATCCAACAAGTAGCACAGTTGCAACTATTGCAACACACCCATTAGGTGCAGATGCAGTGGTCGTAAGGCCCAAAGACTATAACATAACAAAAGTGGCACTGGGGAGGAGAGACAAGAAATTTTAATTGGAATTGCTAAGGGAGGCCACAAAATCCATAGAGGCCAGATACATCAAGTAGGGCCAGAAGCTAAAGGAGGAAAGAGAGACTAATGCCAATCTCCTCGCGCTTCTGGAAAAACTTACACAACCTTTGGCCAAGGTCCACCCTAGAACCCATTCCTCTAGATTTCCACTTCCATAAGGTGATGTGGATTCTCTATGTATCATGAAGAAGAAATTATGAGCTATAGATGGGTGGGTCATTGAGCAGGTGGCCACCATGAGATAATTTCTAGCAGTGTCCCTCCTGGACCTTTATTGGGTCAAATCTCTTCTTAGCCAGGCAAAGGGCTCCGCTCTTGTATGGGAGAAAGATTTAGCAAAGTATGAAAAATGGAAGGCTGGGTTGGAAGAAATCCACAACATAGGAGAAGAATTCTCCATAGAGGTGGGGATTTTGGGAGACAAATCATATGACTCCCCCCAAGCCCAGTACTCCAGACTTGTCCTCAGGATGGAGGTATGCAAGGAACTAGTTAAGGCATTGAAAGAGAAGGTGACAGTGGCCCAATACCCCTTGCACCTATTTCAAGCATTCATGGAAGGAGTATCACAAGTCAATCCCTTCACTAGTGGAACATGTACCCTAGAGGACTACGTCCTTAGCAAGTTTGATGAATGGATCGAGTCCCTGTATCCGCCTGCCAGAGATTTTGACCAGGGCAGGTTATCCAAATCGTCCAAGACAATGATCTGATCGCATGATGCCATCAAGATGATGGATGAATTCTAGAATGGGGCTGGAGAGGTTGAGGAAGCATTGGAGGTTATTCATAGTCAGTGGGACAGTATCAAAGACGTAGATGAAGAAAGCATAGGCCAAGTGTTGGAGGCTTGGGAAAAATCATAAGGAACAATAAAGTTCTCCGGAGTCCGGAGAATCTCGTCAGGAGGTGTATTTTTGTATTCATTCATTCTTTTGAAACACAAGTTCCCAGGTCCTGTAATTCTAGATCCAATAAATTTTGTATTCTTTAAAGTGACCCATGTCTCGGTTCCCATGGCCGACTGGTCACTTTCAAGGCAGTTAATGAAAGGTGTTAGAAAGTAGGTAACCATAACAAGGAATGTCAACTCGACAAGAGAGTTCTGATAGTTGGTTTTCCCAAGGTGCCACTTCAATGTAACACTTGGCACATCAGGGACAGTGAGCTGCTCTCCCATTTATGAGGCATGTAGCCTCGATCCCTGGGGGATCAGATTTCTTATTTTCTCCTCCTGACCCTCTTCTCGATGTCGATTCTTCCACTCTTCTTTTCTTGTCTTATTCTTCTGACATGTCAAACCTTTCTCATCTCGAGGTCTTTTGTAGCATGGCATAGGTAGTACCGGCCACCAGAAATAGTATTATATTGTAAAGTGTAAAATAAATTAGGTTAATTTTTACTTCAAGTCTAGTGTATAAATATTAGGTCCGAACTCATTCCAAGGGTCATAAAAATTGATGATTTTGTAGACCATATCTAATAGCAATTTGGTTTTCTTAGTTCATAGTTATAGAGCTCAATGCTCTTTATTTTCTAAGCTTTTAGTAGTCAAATGCTCCCCTGGAGCCACCATTATAACAGGCACCAGTGCTTGCTGGAGATATGTTAATGAAGGAGGGGTTCTATCAATGATGTTGTTAGCATTCTAATCTCTGGGTTAACGATATTTTATGCTTTGTGTTCTTTATGTCCTTTGCTCTAATACTTTGAGTAGATTAATGACCTCCTTTCCTTTGGTATTGATTAAATATGAGCTGATGGTTCTATATTTCTTTGGTATTTAGCGTAGTGTGTTAGAGTATTGCCAATGTTTTGAATGTTCAAGTATAACTATAGGTAGATGAAATATTTCTGACTTTGTAATATCTTTTGAAGTTTATTTGTTAAATGAATGTGCACTTGAAAGAAACCCCACTTACTTGAATCCCTGGAGAAGGCGAGTTAAGATAACTAGCTATCCCCCTCAAATAAAATAGTAACATTTCCCAACTGAGCCCCCGCACTGTCAAGACTCGACTCTCATGTGCTTGGAGGCCTAGGGAACCTCATTTCCTAGGAAAACCTTTACAGGCAAAGTTGGCTAGTACCCCGGTACCCAGTGATAACTTACATCTATTGGAAGACCCAATCACAAAGTCTCATCAACAGAAACTGGTGCTAGAAGGAGGGCATGAACTTGTCTCCCTCTAAGGATTTAGATTTTACACTGCCCAAGGGTTCCCTGAGCCATAGTTTTAGGAGTTAAGCCTTTAGCAGAACTGGGTCATTTTCACTAGCAAGATTCGAAAGAGTCCTTAGATCAACTCCCAATCCTGGATGATTTTTCAAACTCGAGCCTCCCGCTCGAAAGAAATAGACCCCAAAAGCCAAGTCAACAATCATCATCTAGGGATCTTGCACATCCCAGAATACTCAAGTCCCACAGATGGCCCCAGGGATTAATGCTCAACCTAGTCAAAATCCAACACCCCCAATGGCTATGTATTTTAGAAATACCGGGTCCCCAATGGGAACTTTTTCGGGTGCATTCAACGATCTACCTTCGCACCCAGAAAAAATTTGTCCCCGATATGAGAACTTAGGCTTACGAATGATAGAAGAGCATCTATAGGCATACAAAGATGCCATGAACCAAAACTGGATCCAATATCAAGATGTTGTGACCTAGATGTTCCCTTTGTCCCTGGGACAGAATGAACTAAACTAGTACCTTAACCTTCCTTCTAACTCCATCAACAGTTGGCAGGAGATGGAGGACACCTTCTTGGCTGCCTTTTAAGTACATGTAGACCTAGCATGGTCCCACAGCTAGTTCATTTCTATCAGGAAGGAACCGAATGAGCCTCTTGCAGCATTCAACCACCAGCTCCAATGCACCTTCAAGCGGTGCACGGGCCCCTTCATCCCATCCACAGATGTGACCATCCAAACATATCTCAATGTGATGGACCCCTTTGTTGCCACTCTCCTTTAGAGAACTACTGCCCCGAGAAACCAGAATAATCTGACAAAGGTTTACAAACTGGCCTTAGAGTTAACCTATGGTCTTAACAAATCCCTGGGCAGGATTGGGCAGAGCACGCCATTGAACATGATACCTAGTGGAACTTCCTATGCTAGAGGATATAACCCCAATAAAGCAATGGGTGCCCTTGTGATGGCCATGAATCCCCCACCACTGCCGATAGACCAGCAGGCCTGGTACATATATCCATCTCAAACCTAGACAACACCAGGTCTGGAATCTTTTCCCTAGAATTAGCCACAATAAATGTAACAACCATAGACACAACCACCTAGAGTGCCTTTCTTCCAGTCATCCATGGCTAGAGGATTGCCACCCTTGACTCTGGAAAATGATGTCGCTTTCCCAGGGAACCAACATAAACAACCATCACACTATGAGGCAAATACCTAGCTAACCACTGAGGTTGAATCCCTCCAATGAATGTTGTCCACACTGACTTTGGACATGAGTTAGCTGAAGGTGGGGTCCTTTTCAACCCACAACACCAATTCCTAGAGAGGGAATATTTTCTCTGGCCAACAAAACAACAACGCCGGAGGAAGAAATTATAATGATAGGCCTCGGCCCAACCAACAATAATGGAATAAAAATGCTAGTACCAGAGGTCCACCTCTGAATAAAAAGACCAATCAAGGTTTCACTGGATCTTCCAATTTCATGCCAGTCGTAGATTTCTAGCCCATGACCAACTGGTGTAGATTGTACGAAACAAGCTCTTACAATGAGGTAAACTGTGCCATGCTGGAGGAATTCATCATGATTTCCCAATTGGACAGACAACAAGATTCTAATCCTACTCCCCTAGAGCCTCCTATACAAGAGCCCACTCATAGTGTAGTCACCTATGAGACTATCTTCTTTGGAATAGGCAGAGAAGACAAAGAAGAACCCAAAATACAAGGGTTTTTTGATGAATCTATTCCGGCCTTCGAGGCCAATGCCTTTACCAACCCATGGACTCCCTACAACACTCGAAGTTAGGCTAGTAAGGGACTAGTTTACATGCATACACCTCCCAAGGACACTCCTCCCCGGCACAACATGACTGATTCGTCTATCCCTCCAAAAGGCCTTGGCTCTAGCCAAGCTAAGGATCAGGTTGAGGGAAGCCACCAATTCCCAGGAGGAAGTCTCGACATCACAAAGGTGTTAGAACAAACCAACACCTCCATGACCTTGATGGAGGTTTTGATTAACTATCCCTTGAGTAGAAGAAGTCCCTTTTGAAGCTCTTGGGAAACTCATAAGTCGTCATTCTCCCACCTAAGACTGTCTCTTTTGAGGACGCCAATGCAACTGTCTTCTAGGGAAACACTGAAGATCATCCCTTCCTACTAGGATTGAATATGCAAGGGAAAAACATACACAATTTCTTAGTAGATTCTGGGGCTTCAGGCAACATCATGCCTTTATCTATATCCCAGAAGATCAGATTTTGCCCCACCCTGTCCAACGGTGTAATAATCTAGCTGGATAAAACTCTTGTGAAAATGGTGGGTGAACTGAAGAATGTCTAGATTCAACTCATCTAGGACCCTAGGATAGCCAGTACAATTGACATCCAAGTGGTGGACATCCCAGAGACTTGTGGGATGTTGCTAAGTTAAAATTGTTCCAAGTCCCTAAATAGATATTTCCTGACCAACTTTTCCCACTTATGGCTCCCCTGGGAAGGAGAATCTAACAAGATCTAGGTTGAAAGTGAGCCCTAAATGAAATAGGCTCTCACTGATGTCGAGAGGGTGAATGAGGTCCTCTTCTCTAAGACTTCCCTCGGGGTATACCAACCCCTTGAGATCTTAACATTCAATTTCACTCCCGGGGAGGACCCTATAGTTTCGCAGAGAACCCTGGACCTTGAAGAAAAATTAAGGGTTGAGGTTAACTCTCAGGGTGCCACTACAACCCCCACCACACTCTTGTCTGGCACCTAGTGCTGGGTGCATTACCAGAGACATTCAAAGCTAGAGTGTGAACCTTGCCTTGTCGTTGCTACCCGACACATTAATGCCCTCTAGAAGAAAGAACACATAGCTGAGTCACTGGGACCCAGTGTTCCTACTAGGAGTGCCCTTTCTATGCCACATGTTCAAGGATCCCAATCACAAATATCTCTAGAGGAAAACCTCACCCACATACCTTCAGCACCAGAGGAAACTCTTACCAACCCTCCCCATAATGATCCAAAGACCACTTCGTCTTCCCAGCCCCAAATAACAAACGATGACTTGTGGACCCTTAAGTTTGATGGGTCCTAATCCAAACAAGGTTGTGGGCCAGAGTGGAATTAATCAACCCATGGGGAAAATCCTTCCTTGCATCCTACAGGCTGTAGTTCAACTACATGAATAACATCACAGAGTATGTGGATTTGGTCCTTGGACCCTATTTGCACTAAGAAAAGGAATCACTCACCTCTAGGCCCTAGGTGATTCAGAGTTGATTGTTAAATATTTCCGGAGTCAATACACCTATCATGATAAAAGGTTGGCTGAATACCGCAACCGACATGGAGCCTTATTGAGGATTTTTATGCCTTTGGCATTGATCTTATTTCCCGAAAATAGAATTATGTCTCAGATGCCCTTGCTATTTCTACTAGCATGCTTGAGCCAATGCCCGGCTTGCTACTCCAGAGATTCTCTGTTGAAATGATCCCCACCCCATCCATTCTAGACAATGTCACCCATTTTTAGGTCTTTGAGGATGATCAGCATATCATGGCCTTCATGGCTAATGTTGATGTCTTTGAGGACCAGATAGTGGAAGAGAGAGATCACGATGATACTAGACAAGGTGATGAAGATGATGGGATCATGGACCTACCAACCAACACCATTCCAAAAGGGATGGTCACACTTGAATGAATCTTCGACTCGGACCCTTGGGGCCGAGAGAAGATATCATCCTTTTCTGAGGGAGAAAAATTTGAGAAAGTAAACATCGGCCAGCCTAGTGAGGAGAAAATGATACACATTGACATGTCTTTCTCCCCTGAGGAAAGGGAGAATATTCTCGTGGTTCTCTGAGAATACATAGATGTGATCATGTGGGGGTATGAGGATCTAAAGACATATGATACATCCATCATGACTCATACTATCCCACTCAAACCTGATGCTAAGCTTTTCTGGAAAAAGAAATGACCACTCAACCCACTAATCAAGCCTCTAATTTATTAGGAGGTCCAAAAATTGTTGTCATCCTGGATAATCTTTCCAATCTAGCATACTACGTGGGTTGCAAATATCATCCCTGTAAGGAAGAAAAGTGGCGAGATTCACCTCTATGTGGATTTCTAAAATTTGAACAAAGCCTCCAAGAAATAAAATCACCCTCTCCCCTAGCTAGATGAGGTATTGATAGTCATGAATGGATCACAAATGATGTCTTTCTTGGATGGGTATTCCGGGTACAACCAAGTCATGGGTAAATATGAGGATAGAGACAAAACAAGGTTTACCACCAAGTGGGGAATGTTTTCCTATTAGAGGATGTCCTTTGGTCTAATTAACACAGGGGCCACATTTCAAAAGTCCATGGAAATTGTGTTTGAGGGCCTTGTAAACCGGTGTATAATCATCTACATGGATGATTTGACAGTCTTCTCCTGGGATAGGCGTGATCATTCTACCCACCTTGCCCAGATTTGCAAGAGATGTTGCCAGTATGGAATATACCTCAACCCTAAGAAATGAATATTCAGGGTCACTAAGGGGATGTTTCTCAGGAATATTGTCTCCAAGAAGGGTATATCCATTGATCTTGAGAGAGTTGAAGTGCTGCTAAACCTACAAATTCCCAGCAGCAAGAAAGAAATGAGGTCTTTCTTTTGAAAGATCAACTTTGTCTGGTGGTTCATCACTATATTCATTGAGATCATAAAGCCACTCAACAAAATGATGAAGAAAGATACCAAAATTGAGTGGAATCCTAAAGAAAACTAGGCGTTCAACTAGATTAAACAGATGATAACGGAGACACCAGCTCCTGCTAGTCTAGACTATTCCCTCCCTTTTTACATCTATTCTTTTTCCTTTCTGCATTCTGCCTCAATAGTTTTGACCCAGGAGGTCAAAAGGTAATATTGACCAATAGCTTTCATGAGCCCCCCCTTTAAGAATTCCAAAATCCGGTATTCACCTTTGGAAAAATAGGCCTTTTCTCTCATTCACATCGTGAAAAATTTCAATATTATATTCTCTAGAGCAAAGTGCATGCTATCACCCCGGTCCAGGAAGTAAAATCTTTACTGATGCAGAGTGAGTTGGGTGAGAGATGGGGGAAATGGATGGCCATGCTCTCAGAATATGATTTGGAAGTGCAACCCATGAAGATAGTTTGAGGCCAGGGATTATGTAGAGCGATGGCAAAAGAGACTCCCCACATTGAATGTCAGACATACATCGTGAAGTCCATCACTCAAGATCCATGGTACATAGACCTGGTGTACATATTGTTGAATAACAGATGCCCAGAGGGATTGACTCCAAACAAACATCGCACCCTATGGTTGAAAAGTGCACACTTCATGATAAAAAATGCCACGCTTTTTCATAGAATCTATGAGGGAGTGTACCTCTGGTGCATTGACAGGGTTCAAGCTGCAAAGATAATCAAAGAATTTCATGGGTAGTTTGGGACTGGGCATGGCTTAGCTAATGCCATTTCCCATTAGATTCTTTGGGCTGGATACTATTGGTCTTGTATCTTTAAAGATGTCTACACTCACATTAGGAAGTGCCACACTTTCCAAACTGCAACACATCATGAGCGAAACTTGACTATGCCTTTGTAGTCGGTCTTCGAAGCTAGACATTTTTCCCAATGGGCATTTGACTTTATCAGGGAAATAAACCCTAGCTCATCTACCAACCACTAATATATTCTAACTGCTACTGATTACTACACCCGGTGGTCTAAAGTAATACCTTATAAAAACAACATGGCAGATGTAGTCATAAAATTCTTGGAAGAAAACATTGTCACAAGATTTGAATGCCCTTTTCTATAGTATGTGACAATGGTCTGGTGTTTTCTTTAGCATAATTACTCGAATGGACCTATGATAGGAAGGTCAATCTGAAGTTCTCTAACAACTATTACCCTAGGGGAATGGTGTGGCTAAATCAACTAACAAAAAATTTCTTGAAGTGATCAAACACCTATTAGAACAAAATCCTTGGGACTAGCACCAAAAGCTGAGATTCACCCTTTGGGCAGATCATATTCAAATTAAGGCTGCCCTAAGGACATCCCTATTCCATCTAGTTTACGAATAGAACCCACTGTTCCCCATTAACTTACAAATCCCAATTTTATAGTTCATGCAAGAATTCAGTAACCAAGATAATATTGTCGAGGTTCAACTCCTAAACTTGGTGTGAATGGAAGAACAAAGAGACGCAACCCTTAAACATTTTGTGCATCACCAAGAAGTAGTGAAATGATGGTTTGAACAAAGAGCCCAGTACAAAGCCTTTCATATTTTAGACCTGGTCCTCTTATGGGATAAGGCCCGAGAAAAGAAAAGAAAGCACACCAAATTCCAACGGCTCTCGCTCAGAGCATATCTGATCTCAAAGATTTGTAGGGAAAATACTTATTGCCTCAGCACCATGACCAAAGAAGTTGTTCCATTGCCCATCAATGGATATTTTCTCCAACACTATTTTGAAAGAGGTAAGTTTGTCCAAAGTTGTACTATATGTAATTTTGCTCGCTTGTAAATATATTTTCCGATGCCCTATTCGGGGTGCGTTGTAAATAGTTTTGTTGGCTCTCCTCCTGGACTACCCCTTTTCTTCTTGTTTTGTTTTTGGATTTGCTCTTTCTTTTCAAGGTCCCCCATGTTTTTCTCCCCTTTTTGTAGGCTGGTATGCTTCGCATAACATCTAGTCTCCGGGATGGTACCTTTTGCATTATGGTGAACTCAGAATCTATTGTTAGCATGGTGGAATTGGTTCAGTCTCCAGAGTTATTTCATAAGTTTGGTAACAAGCTATGAGTAATCTTCATCAGGTTCATCCCCAAAAGTTTGGAAATCAATTAAATCACAATCAAAAGGAAAAATTCATCGGACACACCGAGAGTAGCTCGGTCACACTGGTTTGTTGGCCCAAGTCTAAAAAACATTTAAATTCTTCCTTGATCCAGAGTTTTTCTTCCTTATTTAGAAAATTGGAGTGGATGGAAGGGTGAAAGAAGTACCGCCATTAAAAATAGCTAAGCTTAAGCTTAATGGTGAAAGAAGTACCGCCCTCCCATCCAAAAAAGAATAAAAAAATAAGGAAAGAAAAGAGTGGAGAAACTTTGGTATTTTGGCAAAATGAGAAAATTTGACGACTTTGGATTGATATATGTAGTGCCTCTTCTCTGGTTCTCCCAGAGGTCTTTGGCTCGATTTTATTTCAAAGCACACACTTCACAACTGACAAAAGACCATGGATTGAATCATGCATGGGCCGAATTTTCTCAAATGCTTCCCACCTCACGAGCAGGATGCTCCAAGTGACGATTGGTTCCATTTTTGCTAACTAAAGGTTTTGTGGTTCTCAAATGCGCTAAGGTATTCATCCCAAATAGTCACCATTTTTTATGCCTTGCATACCTATCCCTACATTTTGTGTGCAAAATGTTGGGTCCCCTTTTTTGCTTCTGGCTCTTGCCTTGTATTCTTTGTCCTCTTTGTTTTTCTTTGCTTTCTTCTCCAGGCTTTCCCTCCCATGAGGTTTGTTTTCTTTTTGCTATTTTTCTTTCATGTCTCCAAGACCCGGTCTTGGAGTTTTTTGTTCTTTCCAGAGCCAGATTCTAGACTCTGAGATTCTCTTCCACGATGTCTCCTCCTCGCGAGAAGGTATGGTCGCATGGAATTCTTGGGCCCAGAGTCTGGAGGATTTCATATTCTGGAGTTTGTGAGGGAAGAGGCAACTTGCTTTAACCTTGGGTATAAATACAAATTACATGCCACTTTTACAGTTACCACGATTAAAACACTTGTGCATTCAGAGCAATTCTTAGGTGACTAAACTGTGATTAAGCTGTGAATTACTTCATGCTTAGTGGGTTATTACCAGTTGATATGAGGTACTTGTTCATGGTCATTTGAAGGTAGAACTTATTACATGAGTGCTCCTAGTGTGCTCTTTCCCTGCTCTTCTTTGGACTTCTAGGTAGGTTCTCTAGTTCCTGCCTTTGTTCTTTCTGGTTTTGTTTCTTCTTTGTTCTTCCTAGTTTTGTAGTTTCTGTTTCGTGTTTCACTTTTGGGTTTACCTCCTATTGGTGGGTTGGCTCTGCTAGAGGGTTGTCTACCCCCTGTGTAGTTGTAAGCTAGTGTTAATAATGTATCTTGTCTTAGGGTAGCTCGTGTATGTATGTAAATATTGTTTAAATCTATAAAAATCTTGTAAATACTATAATTTTAGTGTGTATGTGTTTCAGCCTTTGGACCTCTATATTTTTATGTATATATCCTATATATCTTTCCAGGTTCACAAGTTCCTCATGCTTTGTCATGTGTTTTCACTCGCCAGACCAAGCTCGGTGAGACAGAGTCGCCATGGTTCAAACTTGACACCTTGCTGGTTTGAGCCATGGTGGCTTTCTCTCTCCTCCGTCTCATCACCTTAATGACAAGATTAATTTCCACATGTGGGAATTCAAACCATGTCCCATCTAGCTTTCATTTTACCCTGTGTCATCCCACTTGTCACCATTAATTCCTTTATGTCGCCTGTCACCTAACCACATGCCAACCCACGTCAGCCAAATATGGTTTCTTACTAGTCATATCAGCACGACAATGACTAGATTATCCAGGCTTCAGGTCCCAAGAAATCCCTACTCCAGCGTTTCCCCTTTGTCATTTGGTTTGATTTCCATCGGAGCCCTACTCACATTTATTGCAAGTATACAAGGAATTTTTTGTGTAATGATAACACTTGTTAAACAGGTGCAGGGTGGTGACAATTTTCCTGGAGTTCCAATATTCTTTTATACATATCACATTCTCAAGGTTCTCTAGTCTTGTAGGTTATAGATAAGTCAATCAAAGATGTCTAAAGTAATCACCCCTCCTTCCAGCCCAGAGTTTCCTACCACATCCACCTGAGCAACCACAAAAACCAAGGCCGAGAAGTTGTTAGCAAAGCTACCCTTGACCTCCAAATATCTGAAGGAGGGTACCTTTGTGGGATCAAAGATAGAGTCCACAGTTCAAGAAATAAAAGACACAGGGCCCAAAACTTAGGCAGAAACAGAAGGCTTGATTCAATCCATTTACAGGTTCTAGGCCACCAGAGACAATCTAGCCACTCATATAGCCGGCTCTAGCATCATTAAGGTGGAAAAATTCCCTTGTTTAGTGAAATCACCAGAGTTAATACTCTAGTTGGAAACATTATACAACACACCAACTCAGGCCATCCTACTTCTAGATCACCTACCACTACAGTACCCAGCAACAATCGTCACCTTGGACATAGCAACTTTCACCTCGGGGCTGGGGATCCCACAGTTCAATGGGTCCATTATCCAGAATCGGGTCCAGACATTGCAGGAGTTCGAGGACATTTCCCTTATCTCCCAACAACATCTCAATAGGCACTAGCTGAAAATCCCAAAGAGGGATTGCAAGAGGATGAAGTTGGAAATTTCCCATGGGGAGTTCAAAGAGCCCATTCAGGTAGGCATTGTATTCTTATGTAGGATCTTCTAATTACCTCATGCCCAAGATTTCTCAGCATGGATTTACTACTTTTTGTATTGCATCACCACTCATAGTCATGACCTTCAATTGGGCGGCTGTCATATCCAATCACATAGACAAACTACTAAAGGGGGTTTTCCAGAACTCCAAGTTTTACATGACATCATACGTGCTATGGGCGCTACTGCAACAAAGACTGACTTTTCTAGGTTTGGGAAAAGTCAGGGAACTTGGAAATAGGCCAGGCCAGGCAACACCTTGGGATCATTATCCCCAAGTGCAATGGGAACTCAGTTTCTCAAATTTCTACCAGGTAAATGATGCTTTCATTTACAAAAATATCCTAACACTTACTCAAGATTCTGGGTACAGACTGTCAGAAGAAAAAATGAATCTAATCAGTAGCTATGGCCGCTATTTTATTCAATTACAACACCACACCTACATTCAGGTGTTTGGTTTCAATGGGAAGCCCCATCTTCTTCCCCAGTATTGTAGGGATAGAATTATTCTTTTAGAGTTCTACCGAAAGATGATGGATTTGCATGCCTTCTTTACATTGTAGAAGGTCATCAACATCTTATTCCCATTCTCATGTGGGAATTATACATGCAGTCTCACTGCAACCCAGGAGGCATATAGTGAATTAAAAAACCTGGGGCTGGTGGAGTTCCACCATGTCAGAAAAAAATACAATCCGCTTGGTAAGATTGCCGCAACACTTCCCCGGGCATCCCCGCCACACAAAGTATACATTGAAGATTTTTGGGCGGACTGCCAAGAAATTTTTGATCTCTGGGCTTGACAGCATTCATGAATGAGAAAAGGGCTCATGAAAGCACTTGACCTCCAGAACTTTCCGAAGGGTTTCTCAGATGATGGGCCATTGGAGGACCCAACATACAAGGGTCAGGGGCTAGATAAGCTAGATCTCCCTTCGGTGGACTGGGCCACCCCTAAATATTTAATGATTAAAGGGGTAAGTCACCCCATTTTAGAAGCCATTCACCAATATTTTTCCTGGGTGTGTCCCAAGAGCACTCGAAAGAAGCCAATGGTCAAAAGGGCCACTCCCTCTTCCGCTGGTGCCAGACATTCTTCATCTTCCATGGCCTCCAAACCAAGCATGAGCAAAGGAAAAGAGCAAGAGGGCACCCTAGCCAAGGTGCCTCCCCAAGTTCCCACCTTCTAATGGCCTAGCTACATCAACAAATGGAGTCGGCAAGGCTAGCCAGCCAACAAATAAGTATGCGGGTATCTTCTGGCCTCCTTGTAGCTCTAATGGCTTTTGCTCACCCGGCAGGATCCCCATCATTGACGGCCATGATGAGAAGATTTTTTTTTTCTAAGATAGAGTCCACTAGCATTCTGGATATCGGGGTTCCAGAGACAAGAAAGAAGAAGAAGGTGACCCTTACACCAAGTGCAACCACCAGTCCTGATATGACAAATGTGCCCCTAATAGAGGTCAGTTCAGACTCTCCTAAACTAGAAGATATTTCTAACTCCTTGCCCTTGCATGATGACTTCAATGACACTTTCTCGATGGAAGAGCTCAGGGACCTCCAACAAGGTATAGGTCATGTGATGGAGGAGATTGTTGCTCAGGATAAGGAAGCCCCCATAGAAAAGGAGATTCTAGTAAAAGAAGATGCATCAGAACAAGAGGCCTTGGAGGAGGCACAAAAGGAGCCTGAGCAGGAGAAGATACCAATCCAGGAGACCAAAGACACACCAAGGAAGCCCATAGATGAGAAACTAATGGTTGGGGAACCAGGACCCATAGGTTCAACCATACCATCAACCTTCATGCTCCAAATGCCTTCGGTTACTCCAGGTTATCAAGTGCCCTAGAGCACATTTGGTGAGGTAGTGATACCGGCCGCATTATTGAATTTTGGCCAGAGACCTCAACCACATCCTGAGGATTTCCCGATCGAGAAAAATGTTCTCATAGATGAGGCTGATGAGGCCCATGTGCAACAATAGATTGATTAGGAAGCCCCAGACAATGAAAATAGAGAATCATCTGATGCCGAGATGGACAAGGAGGTCCCTAAAATTATAGGCAATACTAAGACTATAGAAAAGGTTACAGAGAGTACAACATAAGATGCCAAGATGGAAAAAAATATTGAAGGTTCCAAAGAACAAGAAAAAGAAGAGGAACTAGGACAAGAGAGGGAGAAAGAGCCCCAAGATAATGTACATTCCTAGAATGTACCTCTAGATTCCAAAAGGAATCCCAATGAACAATTCTTAGTAGAAAAGCTGCCCCAGACGCCCCAATGGCTAGTCAAATTGAGGAAAAGAAAGGCCATGATGGTAGCATCAGGTGCTACTCTCTTGTTGGCCAAAATGATGGCTAGGAATAAAGAGGATAAAAAGTGCAAGAAAGCACGGATAGTCTATACTCTCTAGACTGGTCTGACAGGTAGCATATTTACAACTATCGCAACACCCCCATCAGGTGGAGATGCAGTGGCCATAAGGCTCGAAGACTAAAACATAATAGAAGTGGCACTGGGGAGGAGAGACAAGCAAGGTAAATTGGACTTGCTAATGGAGGCTGCAAAAGACATAGAGGCCAAATAGATTAAGTAGGGCCAGAAGCTAAAGGAGGAAAGAGAGACTAATGCCAATCTCCTCACACTTCTATAAAAATTTACACAGCCTTTGGCCGAGGTCCACCCTGGAACCCCTTCCTCTGGATTGTCACTTCTACAGGGTGATGTAGATTCTCTATGTATCATGAAGAAGAAAGAATGAGCTCTAGATGGGTGGGCCACCTCACCATGAGACAATTTCTGGCAGCATCACTCCTGAACCTTTATCGTGTCAAATCTCTTCTTAGCCAGGCAAAGGGATCCGCTCTTTTATGGGAGCAATATTTAGAACAGTATGAAAAATGGAAGTTCAAGCTAGAAGAAATCTGCAACATAGGAGAAGAAGTCACCACAGAGGCAGGGATTTTAGGAGACAAATCATATGATTCCCTCCTGGCCCAGTAGTCAAGACTTGTCCTTAGGATGGAGGTATGTAAGGAACTGGTTAAGTCCTTGAAAGAGAAGGTGATGGTGGACCAATAACCCTTGGGCATGTTTCAAGCATTCGTGGTAGGAGTATCACAAGTCGATCCCTTCATCACCAAAACATGTACCCTAGAGGTCTACGTCCTCAGCAAGTTTGATGAACGGATGGAGTCCCTGTATCTTCCTGCCAAAGATTTTGACAAGGGCAGGTTACCCAGATTGTCCAAGATAATGATCCAATCGCATGAAGCCATCAATATGGTGGATGAATTCTGAAATGGGGCCAGAGAGGTCGATGAAGCATTGGAGGTTGTTTGCAGTCAGTGGGACAGTATCAAAGACGTAGGTGAAGAAAGCATAGGCCAAGTGTTGGAGGCTTGGGAAATATCATAAGGAACAATAAAGTTCTCTATAGTCTGGAGAATCTCATCAGGAGGTGTATTTATGTATTCATTAATTATTTCGGAATGCAAGTTCTTGTGTCCCAAAATTTTGGATCCAATCAATTTTGTATTCTTTAAAGTGACCCATGTCTCAGTTCCCAAGCCTGACTGGTCACTTTCAAGGCAGTTAATGAAAGGTGTCAGAAAGTAGGTAACCATAACAAGGCACATCAGCTCGACAAGAGAGTTCTGACAATTGGTTTTCCCAAGGTACTGCTTCAATGTAACACCTTGTACATCAAGGATAGTGAGCTGCTCTCCCATTTACGAGGCATTTATCCTCAATCCCCAGGGGATCAGATTTCTTCTTTTCTCCTCCTGGCCCTCTTCTTGAGGCTGATTCTTCTACTCTTCTTTTCTTGTCTTATTCTTCTGACATGTCAGACCTTTCCCGTCTTGAGGTCCTTTGTAGCATGGTGCAGGTAGTACCGGCCACTGGAAATAGTATTATATTGTAAAGTGTAAAGTAAATTAGGTTAAGTTTTAGGTCAAGTCTGGTGTATAAATATTAGGTTCGACCTCATTCCAAGGGTTGGAAAAATTGATGATTTTGTAGTCCATAGCTAATAGCAATTTAGTTTTCTCAATTCATAGTTGCAGTGCTCAATGCTCCTTAGCTTCTAAGCTTTCAATAGTCAAATGCTCCCCTAGAGCCACCATTGTAACATGCACCAGTGCTTGGTGGAGATATGTTAATGAAGGAGGGGTTCTATCAATGATGTTTTTAGCATTCTAATCTCTGGGTTAACGGTATTTTATGATTTGTGTTCTTTATTTCCTTTGCTCTGATACTTCAAGCAGATTAACGACCTCCTTTCCTTTGCTACTAATCAAATATGAGCCAATGGTTCTGTATTTCTTCAGTATTTAGCATAGTGTGTTAGAGTATTGTCGATGTTTTGAATGTTCAAGTATAACTATAGGTAGATGAAATATTTCTAACTTTGCAATATATTTTGAATTTTATTTGTTAAATGAATGTGTGCTTGCAGGAAACCCCACTTACTTAAATCCCCAGAGAAGGTGAGTTAAGATAACTAGCTATCCCCCTCAAACAAAACAGTCACATTTCCCAACTGAGACCCCACACTATCGAGAACTAACTCTCACATGCTTGGAGGCCTGGGCAATCTCATTTCCCTAGAAAACCTTTACAAGAAAACTTGGTCGGTACCCCAGTACCCGGTGACAACTTACATCTGTTTGCAGACCCATTCTCAAAGTCGCATCAACACGGCCCATTAGGAAGCCTAAGAGTACATCTTAGGGGTCTAAAATTGTCTAAGGACCAATTTTTGGCTCCTACAACCCATTATTACATGTTGCAACCCATTAGAAATCCTTAGAGTACATCTAAGGGGTTGTAACATCTCTTAAGGGGTCCTACGACCCCTTATGACACATTATGACCCATTAAAAAGCCTTAGAGTATATCTTAGGGGTCGTAATGTTTCTTAAGGGGTCCTAGGACCCATTAATGGTCCTATGACCCCTTATGACACCTTATGACCCATTATTAATCCTAAGAGTACATCATAGTTGTCGTAAGGTGTCTTAAGTGTTCCTAGCATTCATTAATGTCTCCTACAAACCCTTATGAGACCTTACAACCCATTAGGAAGCCTAAGAGTACATCTTAGTGGTTTTAAGGGGTCTTATGGTATGCTAAGACATAGTAATATGTCAAGTATGACCCCTTGAGAACCATTAATGTGTACTACGAACCCTAAGATGTATACCTAGGGTTCCTAAGGGGTCATAAGGTGTCTCAAGGGGTCCTAAGACCCATTAATGGTCCTACAACCCTTATGACACCTTATAACCCATTATGTAGCCTAAAAGTACATCTTAGGGGTCATAAGGTTTCTTAAGGGGTCTTAGGACCCATTAATGGGTCCTACGACCCCTTATGACATCTTACGACCCATTAGAAAGCCTAAGAGTACATCTTAGGGGTCTTAAGGTGTCTTAATGAATCCTAGGACCCATTAATGGGTCCTATGAAACCTTATGACACCTTACGACCCTAGAGAGAGAGAGAGAGAAACCCATTAGGAGGCCTAAGAGTACATCTTAGGGGTCTTAAGGTGTCTTAAGGAATCATAAGACCCATTAATAGGTCCCACAAACCCTTATGAAACCTTACCACCCCAGAGAGAGAGAGAGAGAGAGAGAGAGACACATTATTAATCCTAATAGTACATCTTAGGGGACATAAGGTGTCTTACAGGATCCTAGGACCCATTAATGGGTCCTACAACCCCTTATGATACCTTATGACCCATTAGAAATCCTAAGAGTACTTATTAGGGGTTGTAAGGTGTCTTAAGGGGTCTTAACATCCATTAATGGCTCCTAAGGTAAAGTAAAATGTCATATAACCTGTTGAGACACATTAATGTGTACTAGGAACCCTAAGATGGATTCTTAGTATTTGTATTGGGTCGTAAGGTGTCTTAAGGGGTACTAGGACCCATTAATGGGTCGTACGACCCCTTATGAAGCCTTATGACCCATTAGGAAGCCTAAGAGTACATCTTCGGTGCTGTAAGGTGTCTTAAGGGTCATAGGACCCATTAATGACTCCTACAATTCCTTATGAACCCTTACAACCCCTTAGAAATACTAAGAGTACATCTTAGGGGTCATAAGGTGTTTTAACGGGTCCTAGGACCCATAAATGGGTCCCATGACCCCTCATGATGCCTTACAACCCACTAGGAATCCTAAGAGTACATCTTAGGGGTCATAAGGTGTCTTAGGACCAATTAATAGCTCCTATGACCCCTTATGACACCTTATGACCCATTAGGGAAACTAAGAGTAGAACTTAGGGGTCATAAGGTCTCTTAAGAGGTCCTACAACCCCTTGTGATAGCTTATGACCCATTAGAAAGCGTAAGAGTACATCTTAGGGGTCGTAATATTTCTTAAGGGGTCTTAGAGCCCATTAATGGTCATATGACCCCTTATGACACCTTATGACCCATTAGAAAGCCTAAGTGTACATGATAGGGGTCATAAGGTGTCTTAAGGGGTCCTAGCATCCATTAGTTGCTCCTATAAACCCTTATGACACCTTACGACCCATTAGGAATCCTAAGAGAACATCTAAAAGGTTGTAAGGGGTCTTATGGTGTCCTAAGACACAGTAATATGGCCTATGACCCCTTGAGAACCATTAATGTGTACTAGGAACCCTAAGATGTATTCTTAGGGTTCCTAAGGGGTCATAAGGTCTTTTAATGGGTCCTACGACCCCTTATGACACCTTACAACCCATTAGAAATCCTAAGAGTACATCTTAGGGGTCATAAGGTGTCTTAAGGGGTCTTAGCATCCATTAATGGCTCCTAAGACATATTAATATATCCTATGACCCCTTGAGACTCATTAATGTATACTAGGAACCCTAAGATGTATTCTTAGGGTTCCTAAGGGGTTGAAAGGTGTCTTAAGGTTTCCTAAGACCCATTAATGGGTCCTACAATCACTTATGATACCTTACGACCCATTAGGAAGGATAAGAGTACATCTTAGGGGTTGTAAGGTGTCTTAAGGGGTCGTATGACCTATTAATGACTCCTAAAATTCCTTATGAACCCTTACAACCCTTTAGGAAGCCTAAGATTACATCTTAGGGGTCGTATGTTTTCTTAAGTGGTCAAAGGACCATTATTGGGTCGTACGACCCCTTATGACACCGTACAACCCATTAAGAAGCCTAAGAGTACATCTTAGGGGTCGTAGGGTGTCATAAGGGGTTTTAGGACCCATTAATGGGTCCTACGATCCTTTATGACACCTTAGAACCCATTAGGAAGCCTAATAGTGCATCTTTGGGGTCATAAGGTGTCTTAAGGGGTCCTAGGAGCGATTAATGGGTCCTACAACCCCTTATGATACCTTACAACCCATTAGGAAGTGTAAGAGTACATCTTAGGGGTTGTAAGGTGTCTTAAGGGGTCTTACGACCCATTAATAGGTCTTACGACCCCTTCTAACATAATACAACCAATTAGGAAGCCTAGGAGTACATCTTAGGGGTCATAAGGGGTCGTATGGTGTCCTAAGACATACTAATATATCTTGTGACCCCTTGAGACCCATTAGTGTGTACTTGAAACCCTAAGATGCATTCTTATGGTTCCTAAGGGGTCATAATGTGTCTTAATGGGTTCTAGGACCACTTATGACACCTTATGACCCATTAGAAAGCCTAAGAGTACATCTTAGGGGTCGTAACTTGTCTTAAGGCATCCTAGCATCCATTAACAACTCCTAAGATACAATAATATGTCCTGTGATCTCTTGAGACCCATTAATGTGTACTAGGAACCCTAATATGTATTCTTAGGCTTCCTAAGGGGTTGTAAGGTGTCTTAAAGGGTCCTAGGACCCATTAATGGTCCTACAACCTCTTATGACACCTTACAACCCATTAGGAAGCCTAGGAGTACATCTTAGGGGTCGTAAGGTGTGTTAAGAGGTTGCAGGACCTAGTAGCAGGTCCTACGACCCTTTATGACACCTTACGACCCATTAGAAAGCCTAAGAGTACATCTTAGGGGTTTTAAAGTGTCTTATGGAATCCTAGGACCCATTAATGGATCCTATGAACCCTTATGTAACCTTATGACCCTAGAGAGAGAGAGAGAGAGAGAGCACCAAGGACAATCCATCAAGATACCAAGTACATCAAAGAATATAAACTATGAAGTTCTAAAACCTATAATGGTTTTCTAAATAACATGTGATTGTAATAGTCATAAAGGACTAATATGCATTGTAAGTGGACCAATAGTGTCCAAGAGTGTTAAGTATTGTTTAGGGGTTACTAAGAGGTTAGATGTGTTTAGAATATGGCTCCAAGATTTTGGAAGACATTAGGAAGTTTATATTTTATAATTTTTAATTAGTTTTGAGTTGTTTTCATAGTTGAAAGATTCAAATTTTCAAACATAATGGTTACATTTTCTTTTAGTTGGAAACACATGCGTAGGAGTCTTTTAGTATTCCCCTTCGAATGTAACTGCCAATAAATAGTTGGAGTGGAAGAGGAATAAAGTCATTAAATGATAGTAGATTCTATTTTTTTGTGGAGAGGATTTTGAAATGTATGAATTATTCTCTAAGAGGTAAATAAAGTTTAGATTTTCTGAAGGTCCAGTCTTGGTTTTTTATCACAAAAAATTGGGTGCTGTTGTGAGGGTCATATCTCCCATCTCAACTATTGGATCTTTCTCATCCTAGAGTATGTTTTAGAGAACCTAATGTTCCCCATCCTCACTGGAGGGATTTTTCATATATTGTTTTATTCAAAATTTATTCATGACATAGTACAAGTCTATGCAGAGGGTAGGGATAAGACAGTTTTGGATGAATTTTTAAGATGCATGCACTAGTGCTTAGTGCCTTTGCATCAGAGATATCCTAGGTATTATTATAATAATATTAATACTAATGTTAATATAAAAACATTAATATTATAAAAAATGGTATCTATAACAATGATTAAAAAGTAAAAAAAAATTGAAAATAACATGGAATGAAAAAGTTTGAAATTGCAAATGTTGAAATTTTAAATGGAAAGCAAACTTTGGCGGCAAAAATCTGATATCTGATTTGAAAATATGATATCCAATTTCAAATCTGATATCCAATTAGGCTTGTGCATTGGCTTTTGGTTTGGCCATGTGTATTGACACCCAGGCCTACTAAAATGTCAACATGCTTTTTAGTGCATTTTTGGACTAGTGAAAAGAGGATTTTTTTCACATCATCACTTTTTGGCATGCCATGATCCTGCACATGCCCTTTTACTTTGTAGGAAACATATGGTGACTATGATGAAGTAGCTACAAACAAAGAAGATCAAGATCTACAATTTTTCATTTGTTTCATCCAAAAGTGCATGGTCAAAGGAGATTGGACTCACCCCTGATCTCTTAGTCACCCTTGGCCTTCCTAGTCATCAATGACCTCCCTTTTTGGGCTGAAATTTGGATTACATGTTAGTCAATGTTTCTGCTTCCTAGATCTAATCTCAGAATTGAGTTCTTAATATAAATTCTGTATGTTAAAATAAAACACCATTTATCTCTCTATTTTCCCCTAGATCATATTACATTTCCCTTTTCATTTTCATAGAAATCTCCAGTAACAATGAAGAATTAGTGCATTCGCCTCTGTTATGCCCTGCAACCCCGTCCCTACATTTTGTGTGCAAAATGTTGGGTCCCCCTTTTTTTCGGGTTTTGCTTTTGTGGTGGCTTTTCCTTGTCTTTCTTTTCCTTTTTTCTTCCTTCCTCCAGGGTTGTCTTCCCCGGAGTGTGTCGTTTCCTTGGTTCATTTTCCTCTCTGGGATCCAGGATCCTGGAGGTTGCCTTTTGGTGGGAAGTTCGATTCTGGACTCCGGGATTGTTTGCGATGATGTTCCTAGTCCCTAGAAACATCATCATAAGGAATCCCCGGGCCCAGAGTCTGGATGTTTTGCTTAACTTGGAAGTTCCGGAGTGCGGAGGATGGTCCTTGTTACCACGGGTATAAATAGACCTGCCTGTCATTATCACACTTACCGCGTTTAAAATCTTTGAGCACTAAGAGAGAAATTGAGTGATTTTCAAAGCAATTAGCAGAGCAGTTACAGAAAGATTTGCAATAATCAGGGTTAACACCTACTATTCTCAGACGTGTGCTAGTGCTCCGAGGTGGTGATCTTGACAGGCTCGACAATTCAGAGCTATTGCAGAGCTCTTCTGGTAATCTACCTGTCCTCCGCCTTCTGCGTTTCCAGGTTGGTTTCTTCCTTCCTTCCTCTTCGCTTTGCTCTTGTTTTCTTGGTTTTCTATTTTTCTCTCATCCTTGTCTTTCATTCGTTTCGTTCTATTTTTGGTTGGCTTGTTCCCATTTTTCGTCTGTTTGGTCTCTCGGTTGTTTCTCTGGTTTTGCCACCCGTTGGTGGGTCGGCTCTGCCAGAAGGTTGTCCGCCTTCTATGCAGGTGTGAAAATATTGTAAATATTATGTAGAAGGTCTGTAAATACTTTGTAGATAGTCTGTACATATGTGGATGGTTTGTAGATAGTCCGTAAGTGTTTTTTAAAATAGTCTGTAGATAGCTGGCGTTGCATGTCAATAGCTGTATATTCCTGTCTTGGCTTCGTCTAGTTTTGTCCGCGGGGGTCATCCGCGCGTGTATTCATGTATATGTGTTTCTTTTCTGTAAATAACCCATGTATATCCTTCCGTCCCATGTATATACCTTTCGGCTCCTCTGTATACCCTTCAGGGTGGCTTGGCGAGCTGGTCGAGTCACCTCTGCTGTTGGTTTTTCGCTTCAAACTTGCTTTGAGGTAGAAAACCACCTATTTGAAACTTGGCTCGTGGCTGGTTTCAAATAGGCGGTTTTCTCTCTCCTCCATCAAGGCTGTCAGAACCTCATTTATTTCCCATGCACGCAATAACTTCCGGCCATGTGGCTTACTCTTTTCGCACATTTGAGCAGCCTCTTCCGTCATCAGTGCCATCCCATCCATTCAATGTTGTCGCACGTGGCACCCACGTGGAATTGCTTCCACATTCCTCTTTTCTAACGGTCACTTCTCTGGGTTCCGGATCCCCTTCTGTCGTTTCATCAAATGTCTTCACCAAGCATGATAATTTTTCCCAGACCCGGGGATGTGATAAAGGTACCGTCTATTTTGCTTTTCAAATACTTATGCAAAAACTAACTTTTCAGGGAAAGCAAACAGCATGGTGGTAAGATCTCCGGATCCCGGAGTTACTTTTTTTATTCTGATAAATATATTCTGACGGTGGCATTGTCTCGCAGGTCCGGACTTCATTTAACAATCATGTCTGAAGCATCTGCATCATCACCTCCTAGAAGTCCAGAGTTTCCATCCACGACCGAAACCAGGGCAGCATCAAAGTCTAAGATAGAGAAGGCCCTGGCAAAGCTCCCCCTCACCATGAAGTACATGCAGGGTGAGGAGATGGCGAGCTCAAAGATTGAGTCCA
>MU227672.1:606417-620350 GCA_018584345.1 Thuja plicata
AATGCTCTATTGTTCCTAGTAGTTAGATGCTCCCTTGGAGCCACCATTGTATCACGCACCAGTGCTTGCTGGATTGGACATTAATGAAGAGCAAAGGATTCATGGCAATGTTGTTGTTATCATCTCTACTTCTGAGTTAATGGTATTTCATGTTTTAATGTTTTTTTTGTCCTTTACTCTGAATGTGTTAAAGTAGATTAACGACCTCTTTATCCCCGCTACTGATAAAATGCTAACTGACGGTTATGTATTCCTTCGGTATTTAGTGTAGTTCTTTCATAGTATTGTTGATGTTCCAGACTTTTTAGCATGACTATAGTTAGATAAATGCCCCTAACCCTGTAGGATCTTTTTCTATTTTATTTGTTAAGTGGAATACTCTAGGAACCCTTTTATTATTCTGAGTCTCCGGGAGAAATGAGTTGAAGTAACCAGCTATCCCCCTTGAAAACAGTCACCTCTCCCAACCGAGCCCCACACCGTCGTGACCCGACACCCAGGTGCTTGAAGACCCGGAGGATTTATCTCCCCCGGATAACCTTTACAGGCGGAGTTGGCCGATCTCTCCGGAGTCCGGTGACAACTTATGACTGTTGGCGGACCCGGTCCACAAAACCCCGTCAACAGCCTCCTCAAGCCTAGTTAATCACCTTCTTTCAAATGTATGAGAGGACATAAGTGTGAGATTCCTAGTTTGTCCATCCATCCTAGTGAAACTCCTCATACCTATTTTCTTTAATTATATCATTGAGAGAAAATATACGAGGGACAATAGAAGGAAGGGAATCATGGAGGAAATCACACGCCCTGTCAAAACACATAGGGAACAAAAAGAGAATAAACAAGAAGATCTACAAGAGGAGACAAATAAAACACCCTTACAAGGAGAAAGATAGGAGGAAAATGATAATAAGATCATTCAACCTTAGCAAATTTTGGATTTGCAGGGGTGAGAATAGTTAGAAGAGAAAATATTGGAAGATTCTTGTTAAGTCATGATTAATGTGATTGCAAGAAAATATTTCTTTGATGAGATTGTAACGGTTCTAGAGTAGGATCAACTCCCAATGGAATTATTTTTGAAGGATGGTGAGGAGGATGAGGAAATGTTAAAACATAACAAGAGCCTCCTTTTCTTAAATCCTAAATATTTAGTTTCTAATTGTATATGGGATGACGCTGATGCAAAATTAGGTATTTATCAAACAACAACCACGAAAATTGATCCTCATTGTAGATAGGAAAAGTCCCAAGGCATAAAATCCCTCAAGTCATTCCAGGCCTCTGGTGGAGATGTAAGGGGAAAAACAAAAAGGCCATGGATGTTAGGATCAGGGAAGGGGGTTCCCCTCTTCTAAGGGTCATGATGCTCATAACATGGAAAGTTAGGGCCCTCAATGACCCTAACAATAGGGTCTTGATCAAGAACTTACTATAGGTGAGAAAAGGAAAAATAATTATGCTTCAAGAAACAAAAGTGACTAACATGAACTTTGTTCTATTCAAAAGGAAAATGAAGTTGTGGAATGATTTCAATATTTTAGCACAAGGGACAGGTTTGAGGGAATAACCATTTTCTACAATAGTTAGATCATGCATGTAACTAAATTAGATGAAGGAACTAACTAGGTAAATTTTAGGGTTGTAAGCTTTTGTTCCAACTTAACTTTCATCCTAATAAATGTTTCTGGTCTCAATGTTTGCACTAGAAAGAGGGAATTATGGTAAGAATAAGATAGATTCATTTGACCTTATAGGATCAACACATTCTTTATGAGGAAGAATTCAATGCAACCCTACACAAAAATGAGAAACTATGTTATATTGGGACAAAGAATTAGGCTTGCAGGGAACTTGCAAATTATGTGGAAAGAAATAACCTAGTGCAAATTCACTCTTCAAATGGAAATATTATATTGACATGTCGTAGACTAGGTTTCAACTACATAACAAAGAAACTACATCATTTTTTCTTCCTTGGACATTTACCCTATTTGTAGTTTTGGTTTGAGTGTCATATTTTGTAATGTTTAGGATCATATCATTTTTTCCTTTGCAACTAGAGATTATGGGTGATAAGAAACCATACAGAAGCCCCTCCAAATTTGAGAAAATATGGATGAAATATCCAAAAAAACTTTTAACCTAATCAAGGAGTGGTGATAGAGGAGTAAAAAATATGTATCTTTATATCCATGCTAAACATACCAAAGTAGAATCTTAAAATATGTAATTGAACTCATTTCAAGGATATTTTGCATCTAAAATGATATAGAAATAAAATTACAGACCCTTGAAGAAGCAATCATCAGGGATGAAATGGATTGAGATATCTTTTTGAAATAGAAGTATCTCTTGGCCATGTGAGGATATCCTTGCTAAAGAGGAAATGTTTTGGAAGAAAAAATCATGGGAAACCTAGATAAAGGAAAGTGACAAAAATCCCAAATATTTTATGTTACCCTAATTTTATACATGGGGGATAGTTATCAAGAAACAATAAAAAATTACATGAAGGTACACCTCATTAACACTATTGTTAAGCTAATGAAGGTGAAACACATTGCTATTACATTCATATTATCAGGTTACATTGTACTCTAAGTATTGATCAGATTCAAATTTTCAAAATTTATAATTGATCATTACATTGTGCATTCAAACTGAATGTAGTAAAAAAATGTTCCTTCCATATTACATCTTTCATGTTGAAAACTTATAGGGAATTGCAGAAAACAAAGTAAGATAGAAGAATGATGAGGTTTAGGGGTCCATGCATTTCCTTTAAGACATCCTCTGCATTCTGGAGCTGATTGTGTGCATTATCTGAGTCTTCACGTATTGTGCATTTGTCTATGTTTGTCCTGCATCCTAGGTCTCCTTTTGTTCCAATGCTCTGCATCGTGGAGAAAAGGTGTTAGATCCAAATTGGATATAAGAAATGAATGAAAACCTAAAAGCATCAAACAACAATCAAAATTTCATAATTGCATGGTTACCAATAACATCAATGCAAGGGAAAGATAAGAAATGTAATGTTGTTTCTACAAGATGGCTACTATTATGTATTAAAAAAAAGTGATATGTTAACGAGAGTGGTCATTTACTGTTATCAAATGAATTATGCACATGAAAGATGTATGCTAATGTTTATGATGATAAGTTATGCATATACAAAGCATAGGTGTGCATCAATGTTATGAAAATAAAAATGCATATATGGATCAAATCAAATAACAGTGCATAAGGATGGAGAAAAATAATAGTAATGCTGGGTAAAAGTACAAACCTGTGTCACACTTTTATAAAGGAAAAGGACCACAACATGAAAAATGTTCAACTTGAACGACATAAAAAGTGGCATTTGTATTTAGAATTTGTGGATTATGTAAACTGATGAAATGTGTAAAAATTCATAAAGTATATGTTTATAATTTTTTTAAATTTTTTTGAGCAAGAATTGATATAGTTTTTAATTTTTGAAGTCCATTTTTCAATTGCTGAAAACTGCTGAAAATTTGGGGTCTAGTTCCCACCAAACAAGTATATGCAAATAATCTATTTTTCCTCTGATTTCAAAATATGTTATAGATAAAATGTATAGCTAGTGCACAAATGAAGAAAGATTGGTTTTCAATGTATATTTTCTCCGTTATAACAGCTCAAAGTTGAACTTTCTGAAATTGATAGTTTTCATCTCCCACCAAATTTTCCCTATCAAATCTACACTATTGAGAAAACAATTACATGTTCTTGAAGAGGACTCTCTCCTCTGGTGTTAAATATAAATTTTAAATTTTTTTGATATGATTTACTAATTTTTTACTTATTTGAAGCAACATCTTCTCGAATGTTAAAATACCTACTTGTATTTTAAAATTATAATATATTATATCTAATCAAAATACTATAAACTTTATATGAAAATAATCTTGACTCTAAGTTCTATAAAAGGGCATTTTTATATTTTTTTTAAAAATCATTAAAAAGAGTAGGGGTTATTGAAACATCGATTTTCTGAAATAATTTTATTTCTTTGGTAATTGGTATAAAACACACATTTAATAGACATTTCCAATTTGAAAAGTTTACCCACTTATCTAGCTTAGCTATAATGAATCTAGCTAGACCATATGTTTAACAAAAAATAATTTTTATTTAGAAATACTCAAATTTAGCTCTGCTAATAAGTGGTCCTGAAATGTGACACAACTTTGTACTTTTACCCTGTTGTTACAAAGTAGTATGCATATACAGAAGAGCTAATTGCATTGTAATCAAAGTGAGAAAGGCATATAAATAGTTCATACACTGTTGACATCAAACCAATAATTGACCTTAATGTTGTTCTGTACATTGGTATGTTTTGATAAGAGAAGAGAAACACAATGATATACATTTTTGTAATCAAATGGAAGAGAATATGCATGTTCAATAGTGATATATTCTATCAAATATATGCATGCACTCACAAGAATTGAACAAAATAGTGTGCTCTTAAAAGATAAAAATCAGTGACATTGTTATTGATCAAGAATGGAAATCGAATGACAAAGCTATTTTGCATGTTCAAGTAAACAGTGTTATTATTTAATGTTGTTGGATACACGTTCAAATGACAAAATGTAGTGCATATGCTAGAATAGAAGGTAATAATAGTGTTTTTATGTATGTTCAAATATAGTGTATATGCAAAGATGAAATTAAGATGATAGTGTTATTGCTAAAATGAATATGCTATATATAACAGAGCTGTTCAAATTGAAAAAAGATATGCATCTTAAGTGTCGAGCTCTATTTCACAGTATTATTCATGGGTGTCACGAGCTTGTGCTCAAACCCCATGAATAAATTTGTCATTGGAGATGATGACTATATATAATACTTGTCATTGTTTTTGCAAGGGAAATAGTACGTAACATAAAAAACTTTAGACATTATACATTAACAGTGCAGGCTCTCTGTCTTAGACAGTGGGTGTTCAGGCATAATGAACAAAAGACAACATAATTGTTGGAATTACTGGAATGATGTACTAAGAGGGGAGGGGTGAATACGTACCTCTAAAACTTTTTATGTGATTGGCCCATTAACCTTTGTGTCATTAGATTTGTATATTCACCTATCTATTTGTTCACCTTTCTTTATGTATGTGAAATTATAACATAAGTTCTTTACATGTGTAAACATTCAAGAAACATACATGAAAGTAAATAACACATAACACAAGATATGATATCGTAGAAAATTCTTGTTAGGAAGTAAAAACTATGGTGGGGATGTCACCCACAAAACTTCACTATCTGCAGATAAGAAGGGAGCCGGTTAAGGCTTACAATTTGATCACTTCTAATGATCTACCCTGTTAGGAGTATTAGAGTGGAGACCTATTAGGATCTACTTCATTTGAAGCTTTAGCAACACCATTAGGTGTGCACTCTATTAAGAGATTTATTAAGAACTGTTAAGTCCACCTTCTACTAAAGGATTTCTGATGTGATGCACTTGTTAGAATGCAACTATATTATAAATGTTAATCTAATAGGATATGAAATCTCTAATTGTTGATAACATATCCTATAAAGATTACAATGTATATGTAATCACCTTGAGTGATTGAATGATACCTTGTCTCTGCTCATCGGTAGCCTTGTCTGTGTTCTCGAGAACTGATATGATCTATTTCTAAACTTTGCATGAATTCACTTCTGCTTCTTAGATGCTCTTTGTGGCTACAATCTTTTGTCAACTCTCTATCTATTAAAAAAGATTGAACATCTATATATACTAATTTCTAGGTCCATTTTTTATTCACACTTTTCAAGTTAACTCTAGATTCAAGGTTTACAACTTGACCTTGATCTTTAGTTAGTTATGTTCTAGATCCATTAGGATGCTTTAAAATATTTACAATATGCTTGCTTGACTCTCAAGTAATGATTTAAAACACATTAAAACTCCATAAATATAATTACAATGTTTTATCTGACGTGGAAAGTCAGATCCACTTTTTGCGGGTTCTATAACTGACTGTCGGTTCTGATGGTCGGGCTGCTCTATCAGCCTGTCGGGTTTCTAATTCGTCGGTGTCCCTATATTAAACTATTCATCGGGTTCCTTGCCTTTTCTGATCTGTCGGTGATGTTTATCAAACTATAGCATCGATTTAGTGATTTTGGATCCGTCGACGACGTACCAAAAATATTTTCATCGATGATGACCTTTCCTTTATGCTTTGTCATCGGTTTCAACACTTCTCAGTGTTCATCGGGCAATTCTATACTTAACATTTTTATAACAAGCATTGTCATCTCGTTGGTTATGCAGTGTGCTGTCTATTGGGTCTACCTATACCGATGACCTTTATCATGTTTTTTACTTAAGTATACTAATGGAAAAACTTAATGTCATCAATAATGATAACCCAGATCAAATACAGACATCACAGAATGGAGCGATAATGTTCAAAGATGATGATCATATGGGTACAGAGGACTCATGACATATTATAAATAGTGGTGGGAATGTTCATTGCTAAGTGCATATATTAACATTCATGAGCTTGGGCTACCCAAATCATGACAAAAGCTTATGTGGGTGTTGTAAATAGTGATTCGACAATGAGCTAATGGTGACTATAATAAAAAATAGAAGGTAATATCCCAAAATCATTTGCAAGAAAAGATGGAGACCCAAGAACTAGAGTCCATAACTCAAAGTATTGCAAATATTATGTGATGCAAAAATATATTCAAATGCATGTTCAAAAGTAGACAGTGTAGATACAAAGACGAGCAAAGCGTGACTTATCTCTGAGTTCACATCCAAGAAGTAGCGGTTTGAAACCCAAGCTCATGCATAAACAACAATTAACATGAGATGGTGAGAGCCGAGCTCTTTAATAAAACTCCCAATTTTAGTTGGAGCCTGAGCTCCATGCACATCCATAAGTCATGGTCAAGGATGGAGAAAAGCTCACTAATCATAGAAGAAAGCTCGCAGTGTAGAGGAGATCCTGAGATCTATGTTTTAAATATTTAACTCCGGTGCCAAAATACCACTCAAGCTCATGCATAAATGACAAGTAAATTCAGATCAAGTGGAGACAACTTCTAGTCAAGAGCCTGAGCTCTGTGTTTGATTCCAGATCCCAAGATACATTTTCCATGTTCACAATCAAAGAGGAATGTAAAACTATAGTATGCAACCAATGCCAGCTCAAGATCACAGAATAGAGCTTCAAGACAACAAAGCTGACTCCTAGATAATAGTGGTAACTTCTTCCAGTTGGACAACATGAGCACAGAGGGCCATAGAGTTCCAGTAATGAACACCATATCTTGAGCTAGGCGGTGCCACAGTCAGGGTTCCAAAACCCTCATGCCTCTACCAAATGCAAGAGATTCCAATAACCCAAAAATAAGACAAATGCAAATCCAACAAATTTTTGGAGTCCATCAAGTACATGAAGGATTTATTACAATAAAGACTTCATTGTTTTGGACAGTAGGAGCCTCGGTATGTTCACTTCCAAGTGCCACGCCAACATCACCTAGCCTATGCCGATGGAGAGTTGTATATATTTTGGCAAAAAGTTGAGTGCTAGGTATCGGTCATGTTGACCTTAGGGTTGTGAAATAGGCTAAAGGCATGTTTTAGGGTTTTCATATGTGAAGTGGGGGTTAGGATTTTGTATATGGTGGGTTGAGTTGTTAGATTTTGATATAATTTTGGTGTATGTTGGTAATGTATTGGTAAAAAGATGTATATTTTTTTAAATACTAATATTAGTTGATAGGTTTGAGGCAGAGGGCTTTTGGAGGGGTTTAGATTTTTGAATTTAGCCTTAAGGGGGTATATATATGAGCCTCTTTCTCAATGTTAAGGGTTCATAATTTAGGGAGAAGGTGGCTTAATGAAAATTTCGTTCCTTCATACATTTTTCATGCATTTTGTAGCCACCGATTCATGTTTTATGCAGATTGTGTTCAAGTGAATGCACATATTCCTTAGAATATTTTGTAATTTTGCATGTAACCATTTGCAGATTTTGAGGAGAATAAAGCAAGTGCTCATTATTCCACTTATTTTTTGAGTTCTGTTATCAATCCTTTTCAACATTTTTGCATTTACGTGTAATGTGTTTCCAACATAGATTAGAGAATTGATTCAATTTCTATTCTAGTTTGTCAAGTATAACCTTTCATAGAATCTATATGTTTTTTGGCAAAATTGTCTCTATTTGTGATAAAACCCTAATAGTGAGTTTTAGGTCAGCCTATACGATTAGTAGTGAATGTTACTGTAGATCTCAGTAGTGTGTGTATTGTGGATGCTAGTTTGAAGTTCTGATAAGTCTGAATCAAGTTTTGGTGTATCACCTTTCAGTTTATTTATTCAGTTTTTAGCTACCTTTTCCCTTTTCCCAAAACAAAGATCAGCCATAGGTGATATTACAAATCCAATAGGAACCAACATATTATCTGGTGATTCCTTCTTAATCAGAGTCCACCCAAAACTCAGGAAGGTTTCCATTGTTACCATGAGATATTAGTATGCCCTAATGGCTGAGTTAGGGTGATATTTCAAGACCTTATCATTTTCATAATAGGACGAAGCAATGAAGCATGTTGAATTAGATTTCTTCCTTTAGATTACTAGATGGTTCCAAAGTTGATCTCCCCAAAGATATTTCTAAACTAGCAATATCTTTCTTGAAAAATTCACTAAACTTCTAAAGAGGGATCAAATCTATTAGCACAAAGAAAAATGTTACTAAACATTCTTAGACTGGTCACAAAAGCGTAGAACAACTTCTTCAACCAATTTTTTTCTATTTAGATATTTTGAAGGCACTTTTTCAATTTCTCCTTGACAAGGTTCCAGGGTTAGATGGATGGCCTACAAGTTTCTTTTAGAAATGTTGGGAAATAACTGGACAAGACCTACCAAAGACAATAAATGCATCTTAGAGATCAAGGTCACTAGAGGAAGTGAAGAATACCTTTATAGAAGGTTGTTGAGTTACTTGACGACTTTAGACCAATCTCTCTTTTCAATAAAGTTCACTAGGTAATGACAAAAGCCATGGCTAACAAGTTGAAATCAATTCTCATCGAGATCACTTCGGATGAGAAAATAGGATTTTCCCCTGGGAGATCCTTCATGGATGGAATCATTATTTTTCAATAAGAAATAAACTCTATTCAAATAGTAAAACAACATGAATGATTATCAATCTGGACATAAAAAAAGGCATACGATAGGGTCAATTGGTGAAGTTTGCTAAAAACAATGGAAGACTTTGGTTTCAAGAATAGATGATTGAACCAGATCTTCACATTCAAATCTACACCTTGATTTTTTGTCCTAGTAAATGGATCACCAAAAGGTTTCTTTAAAGTATCCAAGTGCATTTGACAAGGTGATCCACTATCACCTTTTATTTTCACAATAATGGAAAAAGTTGTTGGTCAAGCTTTGTCCAAAAGTATAGTGACATGCCATATCAAAGCATTGTATACCCACTTCCACAGCAAAAATTTGCAAACAATACTATGCTCTTTAGTGCTAAAAAATGTAGGAAGGGTTATCACATAAAAATTATACTAAATTATTATGCCTCAGCTATAGGATAGGAGGTTAGAAGAGACAAATCCTTGTTTTTTCTTTAATACAACCTCCCATATGGAAAGGTAATTACTATAGATCATGGGATTCAGCCAAGGATGAATTCCATGACATATCTTGGCATTCCCCTTACCAAGGGCCTCAACAAGTAATAGATATGAGATAATTTTAAATAAAGAATGGAGGAAAAGATGGCTCCTTGAGGGGAAAATGGCTCTCATGGGTATGAAGATTGGCCATGTTGAAGTTTTTATTTGGAAATGCCCATACACCTTGTAACTTGTATGGTCATCCCTATTGGTGTGCCCAATGAATTTAATTAGTTAATTCAAAAACTCTTTTGGTGAGGCATATAGGACAAGGATAAAATAACATTAGTGGCATGGGACAAGATATGTAAAATGTAAAATGAGGGTGGGATTGGAATCATGAACCTAACTTTGAATTGAAAATTTTGAGGATTTTTTTTATTGAGTCTATTTAGGTTGGTATGGATAGCAAGAATGCGATGGAAAGTTTCCTTTGTAGATATGGCTCAGATATGTCAACATCTACAATACTCTTGGTCAAATTATTTTGTATTCTAGCTATGTTTCGGATATTGTTATGTTGTTGTTGAATACTATGGTACATTTAAATCCTAGTGTCCGACTACTTTTGAGTTTGAAGACAAAGTCTATGAATAAAATTTGAAATGGGTTCAACATATTTTGTGAGGATCGGTGACCTAATCTAGGTCTGAAGCTAATTTCATGGTCTAGAAGTTTTTCTTACAGATTTGATGATTTTTCAGTAGTGGTTCTGTTTTAGGTTCAAAGCTATTTTCTACATGCGGTAACGTGTGGTGTTTGAAGAAAGATTTTGAATGTTTTTTTGAAGGTTTTCCAACTCAAAGTAGATCTCCACACATCTTCTTTTCCTTACGCTTTTGATTTTTTATATGGATTTAGGCCGACCTTTCATCTACACGTTACATTCACCTTTGGGTTGACCTATTGTCTGATCCAGATGGTATATATAAACAATCATGATCAAAACATTTAGTGAGTGTAAAATATGGATGTATGAAGTTGTGTGTGAAGAAGGCTAAAATAAAAAGTCTGAGTGTTGGATAGCGCAAGGATGAAGTCAAATTTATATGAGTATCTACTGTTAACTATAATCCGATAGATGCTATTCCTTTTTAGTTATTTTTCTCTATATGATTAGATTGTAATGTGCTTCTTTCTCTGGGGAAGTGATCTTTAGATTGCAAGTCATCTTTTATATCTTGAATTACAGGTAGTGCATCTCAGCCGCAAGTTATGAGTAGTGGGCCTAACCTGGTTTTTCTTTTTGGGGATTTCCACACTAAAATTTTCATGTCCTTGTGTGTACTTTTTACTGTTCCAATTGGTCTCCTTCATGCATAATAAAAGTGAATGAACAATGTAAAAAAGCTAATGTTTTTTTCTTACTAATCTTATTTTTGTTTTAGTGGATGTTGATTCACCCCCTCCCTTTTCCCTCCCTTTTCTCTCCCAGCATCCAGCTGTGTCCAACAATTGGAGGAGCTAGTTAGAAATCTGAACATGATTATTCCCACTCAATCTTAATGAAGCGGAAAAAACATCAGAGAAATTGCCATATCCACAAAAATTTCCATTTAAAGTCATCTGGCCTCAATCCAAATGAAGGGACAATATTATGTCATTCCTCAAGGCAACTGAATCAATGATTTGCTGATCATAAAACAAAGAAATATGCAAAAGCCCAAATTGCCTTAGAGAAATAAGAGTAAGGGCATGCATTATATAGAAAATTGAAAGAGAGGTTATATTATGGTGTTCAACCATATTCACCAATATTACAACCATAATATTAAAGACCTACAACTATCAACTACAAACATAAATATACACAACCATATATTTAATAAGGGACTCAATAGTCAAGAAAAACAACAAGTATTCTAGAAAGGAGGCCAAAGTCAATAACAGCTGCCAATGGGAATTAATAGTGCTGTCATTCTCCCCCATAATGACCATTGGGAAGAACATGAATTAAATCTCTGAGCTTCTGGAACCTTTCATGAGCTAGAGCCTTTGTGAAGATATCTGCAATCTGATATTCTGTACTGTAGTACACAATTCAAATCAAGCCCTGTTGAACCAATTCCCTGATATAGTGATGTTGTATCTCAATATGTTTGGTTCTACTTTGAAATACTAGATTCTTTGTCATTTGAATAGCACTCTTGTTGTCATAGTACAACAAGGTAGGTTCATTCTAAATTTGGTGTAAGTCTTCTAGTAGTCTTCTCAACCATACTGTTTGACAAGTTGCTGATGTTGCAGCTTTATATTCTACCTCTATTGTAGAAAGTGATACTGTTGGTTGTTTCTTGGACTTCTAAGAGAATAATGCAGAACCAAGGCTAAAAGTGCAGCCAGAAGTAGACTTCCTATCATTTGCAGAACCTGCCCAATCTGAATCTGTATAGCCAACCAATCTGCTAGCCTCTGAATGCTGAAATTTAAGACCATAACTCAATGTCCCTCTAACATATCTAAGAATCCTCTTAGATGCACTCCAATGTGTTTCCTTAGGTTCTAACATGACCCTAGAGACCAAAATCACTGCAAATGTGATATCTGGACGAGTAGTAGTTAAGTAGATCAAGCTTCCAATCAACTATCTATATAGAGTGGGGTTCACTAGATCTGACACATCTAAAGTAGACAATTTAGGTCCAACTTTAATAGGTGTTGCAACTGGTTTGCAACTCTGCATCTAAAATTTTTGTAGGATATCTGAGGCATATTTTTTTGAGACATAAATATTTCATCTTTATTTTGCCATACTTCTATACCAAGAAATCAGTGCATTTGTCCCAAATTTGTCATTTCAAATTCAGTAATCATGGCTGCTCTAAACTCTGCAAATAATGCTGGATTATTCCTTGTGTAGATAAGATCATCAACATAGAGAACTAAGATAAAGATATCCTTAGATGAGCTTCTAATAGAGATTTGGATTTGATTGACTTTTGGAAAAACCTTTCTGTTGTAGGTAGGAGTGTATCCTTGAATACCATGCTCTTGGTGCTTGTTTGAGACTATACAAGGCCTTCTTTAATTTGCAAACATAATGTTCTTTAGAAGGTATTTCAAAACCTTTAGGTTGTGAAAAATACACTTCCTCATCAATCTATCCATTCAAGAAAGGACTCTTCACATCCATTTGATAAACTATCCAACTCTGTTGAGCTGCCAATGATAAAACCAATTTGATAGTATCCATTCATGCTATAGGTGCAAATGTCTCAGTATAATCAATACCTTCTTGTCGAGTGTACCCTTTGGCTACCAATCTAGCCTTATGCTTATCAATACTTCCATTGGATTTATAGTTTGTTTTGTACACCCATCTTGTACCAATGATTTCCTTACCAGGAGGTAATTGAGCCAAATGCCATGTATCATTCCTATCAATTGTTTCTATTTCATTGTTCATTGCTTCAACCCACTCTTCTTTTTCTTGATCTTGTTCAAATGTTTGTGGCTCATTATTTTTCATGATTTGAGACATTAGTGCAAAATTCACTTTTGCTTGTGACCTTGTTGTCATTTTTTCAAAATTTGAATCTAACATAAGAGTTGATGGATGATTCTTTTCTGTTCTTCTTTGATATTTCTGATATTTTATTGCTCCTACACTAGATGATTCATGTTCATCTTCTCCTTGCTCCTCTTCAATCACATCAATTACTATCTCTTTTCCTTTTATTTCATTTTCTTTTGTATATTCTGCTAGTTCATTGAATACCACATCTTTGCTTATCACAAGCTTTTTTGCAATTGGATCATACAATATGTATGCTTTATTTTCAGTTCCATAACCAATAAAAATGCATTTAAGGCCTTTATCATCTAACTTAGACCTTTTTTCTTTTGGTATGTGTGCATAACCAACACATCCAAATACTTTGAAGTGATCAACACTAGGCTTTACCCCAGACCATGCTTGCTCAGGAGTAATTCCCTTAACCACTTTTGTAGGACTTCTATTTAGAAGATACACTATTGTGTATATTGCTTCTGCCCAAAAAATTTTATCCAAATTTTTCTCTTTCAACATACTTCTTGCCATTTCAACAATTGTCCTATTTTTGCTTTCAGCAACTCCATTTTGTTATGGAGTGTAGGAAGTAGTGAACTCTCTCTTGATTCCATGATTTTTGCAAAAATCAATAAACTGATTTGACTTGTACTCACCTCCATTGTCTGACCTTATCACTTTGATATACTTACCACTTTGTTTT
>MU227672.1:622094-697416 GCA_018584345.1 Thuja plicata
CCACCGATAATGCACTTAATTACAAAAATATTATCCAAATTACAAAGAAAAACTTTATCTCGCAAAAAACTCTAATATATCATTTCCTTCTTAATTAAAACTCTTGTTTCCACAAAAGAGTTTTAAATTTTTTTGAAAGAATAGCATATAACTGAAGCTTTAATAAAAGCTAAAATAAAAATTTATCAATGTAAAAAGGCAAGTTTTCTTTTAAAAACTTCCAATAATCTTCTCTAACTTCTGGCTGGAAAGAAAGGAAATTTTTTTTTTTTTTGCAATAACCTCCTTACAAGTTTCAAATGCCTCCACACAGAAACCTCCTTTCTCCTTTCAAACTCAAGCTTGCAGCAAATAAACCAGTTGCAATCAAATATGCTGATATTTGATCTTGAAAACCTCGTAAGTGGTTGATTTCCAAGCTTCTCTCCAATCTTTAGCTTTCTATCTTTAACTTGGTCTTTGATCTCTTCTAGGTCACCTGCAATGAAAGACAAACTTCTCAAGTTGGCTCTGATACCAAATGAAGGCAACTGAATCAATGATCTGCTGATCATAAAATAAAGAAATATGCAAAAGCCCAAATTGTCTTAGAGAAATAAGAGCAAGGGCATTCATTATATAGAAAATTGAAAGAGAGGTTACATTATGGTGTTCAACTATATTCACCAATATTACAACCATAATATTAAAGACCTACAACTATCAACTAAAAACATAAATATACACAACCATATATTTAATATGGGACTCAATAGTCAAGAAAGACATCAAGTATTCTAGAAAGGAGGCCAAAGTCAATAACAGCTGCCAATAAGAATTAATAGTGCTGTCAATTCCATAGTGGAGATTGCATCATCTTCGATGGGGTGATCATCTAAAGTGAAGGGGGGACCTTTTTTGGAACCCCAAAAATAGAGCATTAGTAAGAATTGGATGACAACGCGTGTGAAGCGGTTTTAAATAGACATCACTAAGGTTGGCTTTCACATTCCAAATTATCTCCTATGTTCTACTTTAGCATTCCTTTGGGTTATGAATTCCCCCATTTGTCTGTGCAGCAATAAGTGACAAATGGATTTCTTCGGGGATAGTTTCAGACTTATAGCTGAAAACCATCTCCAAAAGCTATAAGATTCGTCGTATTCACCAGTTGGAGTTGGGGGCTATAAAGATGTTGGGGAAATATTTCTCGTGCAATGGAAACCACTATCGAGTAAATTCAAACATTTTATCGAGATTTTTGGCTTCCATATTAGACTTGGGAGGAACTAAGCTTGATGCTTTGCTATTTTTCTGAGAAATCCTTTCGCCAGACATTCTACTGGATGACATGGATATGTAGTGTGGGGCAGTGGTTCCTCGACAAGCTTTCATTCTGAAGATGGATGAGAGGAAGCAGGTCCAGATTTTCTTGGGAAAATCAAAGCCATTGATAAGGTTGAGGATCTGAACTAGTTATTCCACTTTGCAGATACTGCTCGATGGTAACTTCTTGGAGGGTGTCTCATGGTGGTTACCAGCACATGGAATTCAGGTGACATAGAAGATATAGTCTTTATCAGTTATTTTTTGATGTGTTTAGTCCTTCATTTCTAGGGTTTTTTTTCCTAAAGACACACAATCTTTGTAATAAATTAATAATATTAAAATAAATACAGATTAATAATATAAAAAATATATTTTTAAATTCAATCATAATTTTTTAAATTAATATAAAATGTAAGCATGTAGTAGATTAATTCTATTATCTTACATCTTTTTCCTAGATTCTGAACTATCGATTTAAAGAAGTAGGTTGTCAATTAGATGTAAATAATTATTTGGGCATAAATAAATAAATATCACATTTTGATTATTTATTAAATATTTAAAAAAAAAATACTTCAATTGTATTTATTGCCTCTTATTTTTAAAATCTAATCAATGCAAACTAAACCTCATGCTATATGAGGACAATAAAAAAAAATAGTACTTTTGACAAGAGAGTTTTAGAAATTTACTAACTAAATTTAAAAACAAAGTTTAATTATATTTAGATTTTAAATTTAATTAGTAAATTTTTCAAACCGTCTTTTCAGTAGCCTTTTTGATGTCCATGTAGTCAATTTCTTTGTTTGACGTTAAGATGTGTCCGCCTATTTTTATGATTGAACTTTTATCTTAGTACAATTTCACTTAGTATATTTAGTAGAAGCACAATTTTTCCTGATCTAGTGTTAGATAACTTGTAGTCTTAAAAGAGAGGTCACAAGTTTAAATCCTACAAAGTATGTAATTACTGTGAACTTATTTTCAATATCTTTCAAGGAGCAATTGTAATTGGTAATATATTTTCTTTAAATTTTCGTGCTTCTTTCCTATTAGCACTTGTGTGGATTCCTTTGACATATCTAACTTTTCCATAGGTGTGTAGGAGTGATTGGTAATGCACATCTGAGTTGTTGGCTAAAAAAATTGCAAGCAACTAAGACTACAACTTGGAAAAATTGGAACTTTAGACAACCGTGTGTGACATTTATTTCTCCTCTCAGCAATAGGGGAGACTCCCTTCTTACCGTAGGTGACTTTAATGGAAACTGAACTTAAATATAAACAATTCCTATTGCTACGATAATGCTAATGGTTTAAGGGTTGAAGTAACAACAACAGTTAAGACAAGAATTTATTTATAATAAATTGAAATAAATACAGGAACCCAAAGTCTCTTGTACTTACTGTTAGCACTACATATCAAAATTTTCAATGTTCCATGCTTTGGCAAATTTCCCCATGTCTTTTGATTCAAAATCCATGTGGTTGCATGTCAAAATGTCATTTTATGGTCAAGATTTCAAATTTGCCTTGTTTTCAGCCTTAGTTGCACACCCACGTTGATATTTTAAAGTGACCTTTTAAGTAAGCAAGTGAGTGATGAGTCATGTTTTGGAATGAATTGCACAGTCGCGGTCATTTCCTATTAGGTCAAGTTAGGTGCACGAGTGCGCCACTTGGTCGTTAATTTGTCTTAATCGCATAGTCACAATGTATTTTTGAAATCGGGTTGTTAATTCGCGACTAAGCGAGTTGGAATTCTTTTGTTGGTCGCTCACTCGCGGTTGATCAAGATCTTTGTTAAAAGGTTTAGCGAGCTAGCGATGAGTTCAAAATTTTATGTATCACACAATCGCAGTGGTTTTTGGTCTTAGACTTTTTGGTCCTTGACTGAGCGAGTTCTTTAAGTCAAGGTTGGTCGCGCACTTGGGCTTAGTTATTATGTCTATCATTTGAAACCGTGAGTGCATGACAAAGACATTTTTTAATAGCGCTCACTTGCGCAAGTCTTAACTATTGTATTTTGTGCAGTGCGAGTACATGATGTAGTATTTATTCATTATTAGATGGTCCTTGTCACTCAATCGCACAAGACATATGTAGTGTTTATAAAGTGTGTGACTAAACGATCAGTTTTGTTCCCACTCACTCGCCAATGATTTTCTATTTCAAATTTTAAGCTCGTAGGCACGCGATGAAAGAAAGGATAGGATATCGGTCACTCGCTTAGGTGTAAATTCAAGTGAAAAGATGCTTGTAGGTGCGCAAATGATAGAAAAGTGGAAAGTTGTTGCATAGTCGCTCATGAAGAAAGGCCAGTCAAGAAAGATCAGCGAGTGAGAGATTAATACATGATGAAGACACTCACATAGTCGCAAAGGATTCATTTATAAGGAAATCTTAGCAGCAAGTATGCAACAAAAGGAAAAGGGGGTCATTGGTCACTCGTTAATGCCTATGAGCTGGAAAATATTGCAATGCGAGTGAGTGATTAAGTAAAATACATAAAGAAAGTAGTCGTCGCCCACCCACTAAGGTATAAAAAAAAATCAAAAAGCCATGGCGACTGTGCGACCAAAAAGTGATGTATGATTATTTTGAAAACCCGCTCACTCACTCAAGCACAAAGCATGATAAACAGAGGTTAGCGAGTATGTGACTAAGAAGTGACTGAGTAATGAAGATCATGTCACTCACTTGTAGAATCTCAATGAATGTAAAGTTCTGAGCTGTGAGTCTGTGATTGATGAAAATAAAAGTGATGTCGCTTACTCACTCAAGTATAAACATAAAGCATTAAGGGATAGTGAGTGCGCAATTGTGAAATGATGAAGTTGCAAGTTAGGTCATCGCCTAGTCACGCAGCATATAAGCTAAAGCAAAGATTGATAGCGAGTGCGTGACTGATAAATGGAAAGGGTCTTGTCACTCACACGCAAGGACAAATTTGAATGTAATAAAGGTACAATGAGTTGGTGACAAATTGACATGTGGCTCATTTCAATCCTACAAGGGCAAAAAGGGAAAAAAGTTGTGTACTTTTCCAGCAGGGATCATACAGTGTGAATTAATGGCAGTATTAGTTACAGAGACATGATTGCATGATACTACAAGTGGAAGAATTTGGCATTCAATTGGACAAGATGCTGATTTGATGACTATAAGTTTGAATAATTGAGCTTGATTTTGTACAGTTCTCAATTCTACATCCTAATATTTTCTGTAAAGAGCGATGGAGCTTGTTTGTCTAAAATAATTTGTCTGAGATAGCAATTCGAAGAGGAAGGATGAGTCAAGCTATTGTTAGTGTTGCTTTGCATGGGTCTGAGAAGAAGGAAGTTACACCAAAAAAGTATGTGGAAGAATTTGTTGAGTTGCTGCCCAAGACTTTGAATACAAATAGTGCAAATTGGGATGAATGGAAAGACAGATATTGCCAATGTAGAAACCCGGTCACCCCAAATTACTCTGGTAGTACCTTGTTCCATTATTTATGGAATAATAGGATTAAAGAAGTCCCCATTTGCAATCCCTTGGATTTGAATATGGAAAAATTAATTGTGCCTGATGTTTATGTTGACATAGGCCTTATTAGGGACATTTTCTAAGAACTACTACCTAGTAGCTAGGGTAATTAGGAAGAAAAATAAAGAGACCTTAGTTTCCATAGATAGGAGGTCAGTGGAAAAAGTTTTTGGGATCACTGGTGCATTGTGCATATATATTGATTTAAAGAAGATTAAGGCAGATTATATCAAAAGAGAAGAATTGATTAAGAAATATGAAATGCCCAAATTCATGGCCAGGGTAGATAGGCACCTGGTGAAAATCCTAGACAATCTCAAACTGCCTTTTGACCTATCCCTATTTCACCATTACATAAAGTGCACGGTATATGGTTTGAGTAGAGTATTAGGTTTTGATAGAGATTCTACAGTGTCTCAAGATATACTCATGATGGCCATGAACATTCAACACCTGGAGGTCAACACTAATTACGATTATGTTGGATACATAGTTGATGCTATCCATGCTGCATTAGTGGAGATACAATTAGATACCCTAGTACCTACCTTCAAGCATTATTCTCATCTGATGTATATGATTCTATATTTTAAGAGGGAATCTATGAATAAAGAGCTTGAATTGTTTGTTTTAGAGTATGGTTTTGATGCACCAATCTAAAGACAGACCCAGGTATGGGATAGTTCATCCATCAAATCATCTTTGGTAAGCTTTTGTAATTGGATTGTGGATCCAATTTTTGATTTATTGGGAACAAATAGGCATAAAATTCCATTTGAGGTTAGAAATTTTTTGAGACCTTGGGAGTTTGTTCCAAACTGGTCTATCACTCACAATTGGCATGAATTTTTCTTATTTGATTATATTACTATCATCAGAGTATACGGTTGTACACAACCACCTCACATCCTCGCCAAGTTTGTTCCTCTTAGGGTTGCATTTTTAGAATTTATTTGGAAAGTCACTTGGGTTGATAAAGAATTTTTAGAGGGACATAAAAATGGTACTTTTATCCCTAGATTAAAGACTTCTTGAAGCAATATAAAATTTCTATGACAGTTGCTATGTTCTGTGATACAAAATAGTTTATACAAATAGCCCTTAGAAGAATGACTCCTTGGCAAAAGATTAGAGATCTTGAGCCACTGGACGATGAAGATGTTGTGATGAACAAGTTAAATAAACATGAAGTCCAGGAGAGGAGAAGGAAATGGAATGACCTCCTTAGGGAAGAAGCTGAATGGAAAGAGTCAGACAATACTTTCTCTGGTTTTTTCCCTGATCTCCCATACTTACAAAGGATTGAGGAAATGCTTAAATCCTATGACACTTTAATGGCACAGGTACCACAGTTCAGTTCCTGAGGATGCACAATCTCAAAGGTCCCCAATTCCTATTGAATTGCATGAGCTAGAACATCAGGAACAACAAGAGGAAGAGCATCAAGAAGAAGAAGAGGCCGGTGAGGAAGCTATCTCTGCAAGACAACCACCTAATAAGAAACAAAAGAAAGAACACATGATGATGCAGGATAGGAAAAGTATGGCCAAGGCTATGATGACTAAACATGGAAAATATTTTAGAAGGATAAAAGGACAATTGCAAAAAGAGCCTGAATCTGAAGGCCAAGGGGACAACCAAATGGTTTTGTTTGAAAAGGATAATGAGAGAGTCATGATAGGCAATGAATTCATAAAGTCTGAAGAGTTCAAGACTTTTCTGATCAATGTGAAACAGAAGGACTTGAGGCAAGAGTTAACCACAGGTGAAGAAAATGAAGATAAAAATGAATATATTGTGAAGACACTCCAGGATTATAATCCCGAGAGTGAACTAATCACTATGGTGCTGGCTAGATTGCTGGTACAAAATAGTGGATTAATGTTGATGCCTGGTTGGGACGTACAGTCCACATTATCATCAATCAGATCAGGAGGAAATAAGATCCCCTGTTGAAAATAGAGTTTGAGATGGATGAAGTTGTGAAAGGTTCAAGATTTGATCCTAAATCCAAGACTCTGGCTATATGGTCACTGGCCCCTGCTACACAAAATCCTCTAGTCATGACTATAAGAGAGGAAAAGATGGTAGACAAAATGATTTGGAATTTGTAGAACACTACAGACACTGAGATAGCCCAGTTAATGAGACGAGTATCATTCATGAACCTAGCAAAGGTTAATGACCTATCAAAGAGGTATGAAACAACTTTTGGCCAAATGATGGCCTTAGCAAAAAAGAATGAAGAGGTGGTGGTTCAGAACCACACATTGGAAGAAGAAATTGCTAAGTTGAAAGAGGAGTTATAAGAAAGTAAAAGAGAAAAGACCCTAGTCCCTCTGGAAATACAAAGAATTGAAAAAGATATTGCCACAAAGGAAAAAGAATATTTAGTAATAGTAGAAGGCCACTCCAAGGAACTATCATAGGGACATAGCATAAATCTCATGTTTATCATCTTGCCCATACTTCAACATCAAATTGATGTTTTGAAGCAAAATACTGACATAGTGCATACATTGTATGGCTCGTTGCAAGAAGCATCAAAGGTAGCTGCTGAGGCTATTACATTCTTGGAGCCTATTTTTAAAACTTGGTTAGGAAGAGACAATATGATGGAGAAATTGAAAATAGCTATGTTATATAGTGATGATTTTCCTAACAAGATCACAGATACAATAGAAATGATGAGTGAGGTGAATAACACATATGGTTTCTTCAATGGTAAGGTTGGTCTAATAAGTTATAAGTTGCAACTATTTGGTGACCAATGCCCTCCCTTGATCCCAAAATTATATTATGAAGTTGGCATTCTAAAGCCACAATCTAACTAGACAAATGGATTTGATGAGATATTTAAAGATGATGAGATGAAGCAGCGCTTAGCGAAGGATGTAAATGCTCAATATTGTAACGAACTGATTGAAAACCTCTTCAAGATTCAGAGAGACATGGCAAAATTTGTTTCAAAGGCTAGATCAACTGTTGATACCAGGTGGACATAGGTTGTTTCCAAATTGGAATAGGTAAATACATTTGATTGGCCCACCGCCAAGGAGGTAAATAGGTGGGAAGTGCAGATAAAAGGATGAAGAGGATACTACCAAACTACATCAACATACCTTGTTCAGAATTCACCAACTCCTACCACATGTTTCTATTGCAGCTTTTGTTTTATGTTAACTGTAATTTTTGTTATGTAAAAGATTTGGTAAATCTTTCCGAGTTAGTTCTTGGCTTGTTGCATCCTTAGTTATAAAAGGATTCCAAGACTACTAGGAAAAGGATAGCCATTTTTCATTGGGATGTACAAGTCTAATATAAAAACTCTAGTTCAAGACATATAGATGTTTTTTGGGTTTTGAAATACTATTAACTGTAATAGCAATTTTCATCATGAATACAAATGAAATCCATCAATAGTTTTTTGATACGTATGATGAGCATTTTACCTTCATTATGGGTTTTCTAAATTTTATGTAAATTGAATGTTTGAGGAACGTTCAATTTATGCATCTGTTAGGCAGATTTTGAAATCATTTTAGGGTTCTTTCAAGGAAATATTAAAATTTGCTTAGGAGTACTATCAGTGGGATTTAGGTTTTATAACGAATTTGATGAATTGATTTGTTATATGTGTGAGGATAGATATATAAGGTATGTCTATGTTTATGTTAGATTTTATGGTTGTCTTAAATTTTTGCTCATGACTAAGAGGGTTAAAACTATGCAGCAGTAACGCCATGCCCTAAGATTAAGTATTGGTCTGTCCTCCATTGAAATTAGGTGACTATCACTATTAAAATTGATCTTTACTCATTGTTTGGTTTGTTTCAATAAATGTTATAGTGATCAAATCCTGTAATTCCATTCATATTCTACTAGAATAATTTAGTGATATGATTGTTTTGGGTTAGAAGGGTAATCCCACCCGAGTTTATGGAACTCAAAGTGTAGGAGGTTTAAAACCTTGTTTCTATCATTTTGTATCTTTTATTATCAGTGTATGGGATAAATAAAGCAATCTCTCTAAGAGTATTTTCATATCAGCAAGAAAAGGAACTAACAGAAAATGGTGAGTCTACTGTGGAATTTTATCAAGGAATGCGTGAAAGGTTAGTTTGAAGATAATATTCCATAATATAGATTCCTTGAAGTTTGGTTCTTTTTTGAAATTAGAAGTTGTGTATTGCACTTTATTGAATTATATCCTCAAATATCATTATTAAGGTGAAATTTCATTATTTTATTCCCAAAGTTTTTGGGTGGCGACTCTGAGTTATTGGTTATAGTGCTTCTAAGGGGAACACTAGCAGATCAAGTGTGTGAAATTTCATTTTGGAAAAAATGAGGAACACAAAAGAAAACACAAATAATTACTCTTAGGCAATGTTAGAGAGTGATGTATCTAAAAATTCTAGAAGAAACCATTCTAGGAAAGGAGAATCTTATAACAACACTTCTTTGGAAGCCTAGATCTATAGGCCTTAGTCTGTCCTTAGGTACTATTCCTGAGAAGGAAATAAATGAAGCTCTAAATACTGAGTCTGACACTACTCGTTACTTTGATGATATATTTAACCCTAGGCCAAAGAATGTATACCAAGAAAAGGGTGAGACATCATCATATTTCAATGGTATACCTTATGAACAAGTTGAGGACCAAAAGGGAGATAACTTGATAAATATCTATGACTCTTCCAGTTCTGATATTGAGGGAGTCCTTAGAGATAATGACCTTTTGAAGAGGGAATTAGATGAACTCTTTCTTATCAAGTAGAAAAATGATGAGGCTAGAGAGGAGAAAATTATAAATGCAATCACTGAGAGAGAAAATTTGAAAAAATGGGTTGCCCAACTAAAATTAGCAGCTCATGGTGCTAATGAGGGATTTCATGGCTTGAATAAAGAATTTTTTCTAGATGTAGACATTCTCAGAAAATAATGGCAAGAAACATAACACATGCTTAAGAAAAGTTATCCCAAAGATACAGGCCCCATATTGAGGCAAGTCATCAATTATGAAAGTAAAAAAACACCTAAGTCTCACACACCTACACCAAATGTATCAACAGTTAATGTTACACAAACACATATTGAAAAGGGAAAACAAAAGTTCACAGGTATTAAATTCTCTGAACCTAAGATTGAACTGTGTATATCTCAAGATATGTTTTCATTGGGTATGGAATTAGAAAGGGCTACAAAGGCCAAAGATGATATTGCAAAATAGTTGGAAAGAGCAGAGTTAGAAGCTGTTGTTGCAGAGATGAAAAGAAGGATTTCCTTTTTGAGCCGCATGACTAATCCCAATGTAACAAATAATACTATTGCAACTAATCAAACTATGCCTGTATTTAATTCTAATATTCAAACCAATAATGCTAACACAAGTACCTAGACATATGTTGTGGCTCAAGGAGTTGCATCATAGCCAGGAGTAAGTGGACTCAACATAAATATTAGCCACCAAAATGTAGGTATTGGTCAGAACATTGGTAATATTGGCTAGAATGCTGGCCAAAATATGGGCACTAATTTTCAAAGAAGACCTATTCATTTGGAAAGATATAGGCAATTGGTTTTTGATGGTATCCCTGGCCAACCAAACTCTATTCCTATTAAGGTCAGAGATAAGATTCCCAAATTCAATGGGAATAATGTTGTAACTGGTGAAGAATATCCAAAAGTATTTTTGGATACAATGAATGATTATGAGATTGGAGATGAGGATGTTGTGATGAATTTATTTGTGCAATCTTTAACTAAGGATGGAAGAGACTGGTAGCGAGGTTTTCCTGATCATAGTATCTATTCTTGGGATGAATTTGTCAGAAGTTTCAAAGAATAGTATGGTGATAAGATAAATTATGGTTTTATATTGAATGAATTCAATAGTTTGAAAAAATTCACTAATGAAGGCATTGCTGAATTTAATGTAAGGTTTCAAAAGGCTATGTATAAGTTGTTCCAAATATTAAGACTTGATGAAAATGTATGTGTCACCACCTATTGTAATTCATTGGATGGAAAGACTGCTTACTTTCTTAGAGATAAAGATCCTCAAACTATGAGAGATGCATATAAATTGACCATAAACATAGAAAGCAACAGAAGGGATTCTGGAAAGCTTTGTCAAAAGGATGACAGTAGATTGTGGAAAGAGTAAAAAACACAATCAAATAAAAATCCCAAGGAAGAAGAAAAGATGGAAACATTCGTAAGTGTAGGAACAAGATTTTCCTTATAAGACTCAGTGGAAGGATGGAAAACCCATGTCAGAAGAACAAATTGATCGTAAGAACAAAGACATCCATGAACCATTGAAAAACAACAATGATCATAATGTGGAAAATACTCCTTGGTGCATGGCTTGTAATATGCCTCATTCCCCTTATCAATGTGTAGTAGCTCAGAGTATGGTGGAGCAACATGAAAACATTGCAACACAGGAAAGTCAAAGTGAGAAAAAACCTGCAAAAAACATGTGTGCACTTACTGTTGAAGGTGAAAATGGTAGCTCAGAGGAAGATCCAGAAGAAAACATGCCAGTCACAGTAAATAATACAAGCACTAAGTTAGAGCACTTTCAATTTGGGATGCCTAATGATGAAGAGATAATGTTTCTAACTATTTCTACTGTGATACAAGAAATAAGTTCATACCAGCTTAGGAATAGAAAAGTTGATCAAAGTGTGAAATAACCTAATTCACCTGTCATCACAGAAGTCATAAATGAAGAAACTACACAAGGTGAACTTAAGGACACTCTGGTTAAAGAAAATAAAGTTACCCCCACTCATGAACAAAAAACAAAACAATTAAAGGAGAGTAAAGGTAACATATCATGTGACAATGTCATGAGTTTCCCATCTTTTAATATGAAGCAAGCCTTATCTTAGATGAAAGTCTCTTTCACTTTACTTGACATGTTTAAAATCAAAGAGCACCGAGAAGCAACTTTCTCATTTTTATCTGATTTGTTTGGTATGCATGATAATACTACTCTGAGTGATGAACTTAAGATGAGTAAGAAAAGAAAAATAGAATACCAATATTTCTGTGAAATATTGTTGTATATGAGCTAGATCAGATTGATCCTTTTTATGTCACACTGCTCACAAACAATATGTTACTAAAAAATGGTATGACGGATTCAGGGGCTGCTGCTAATGTAATGAGTTACACTGTCATGTAACAATTGGGTTTAGAAGTGGATACTGCTTGTGGTAAATGTTATGCCATGGACAATAGGGAAGTACCTATTGTAGGAACTTTTCAAGGATTAGAGGTAAAACTTGCTGCATACCCTGAGGTAACTTTTAAAATAGAAGTTGTGGTTGTGCATTCACCACCCCATTATGGCATGCTCTTATCAAGACAATGTGTTGTAGCGATTGGAGGATATGTACAATTGGATTTGTCTTTTTCTACTATTTCTATAAATGGGAAACAAGAAAAACTATTAAGGGAGCCTAGATCTCCTATTTATGTTGAGAAGGTTGAACCAAACATGCTTAATTGCTTTGTGGATGTAGATATACATAATTTCAAGGTGGAAAAAATTCAACCACAATTGAAAAATACAGATCCCATAGTGGAAGAATTTTAATTGCAACAGCTTGGACTATGGCAGATGTATTTTGATGGAGCATGCTCTAGAGAAGGATCAAGATCTGGTATACTATTTGTCTCTCCATCAGGTATTACTATCAAATATTCATTTTTGTTATCATTTCAATGTACAAACAAAATAGGTGAGTATGAGGCATTGTTATTGGGATTAGAAATAGCAATCAAGCATGGAATTAAGTTATTAAGACTTTTTGGTGATTCAGAGCTAGCTATTTCCAATATTAGATCAATATATGGTGCCAAAAATGATAGGTTGAAACAATATAAGCATTATGTATGGGATAGAATTGAATTTTTTGATTAATTTTCAATCAATTGGATAGAGAGATAAAACAATATCATGGCAGATTTTATGGCTAATGTGGCCTTAAAAAATGATGATCTAACGCTAGCAGGAGTATTTATTGTGGAAACTAAAACCAGGCCTACCATTCCTGATAATGTATATAATTGGCAAGTTTTTGAAAGTAATGAAGATATTCTCAATTTTATTCAATGTGTGGATAATTATGAAGGGCAAATCATTGACTGTAACAATTTGATAGAGATTATTGATGGGAAAGAAACTATATTTGGCAATGAAATTCTGCAGTTACAAACAAATGAAATACCCAAAGGACTAACTCAATTGGAGGGATTGTTTACTAACAATGATAGTCATATGTGCCAAAAATCTACAGTCAAGTTGGATGAATGTGAGGAGGTAAACTTGGGATCAGAGTGTGATCCTATGATTGTATATATTGGAAAGAAATTGGCTCCTCATGTGAAGACAAATTTGATTAACTTGCTAAAATGATTCAAACATGTTTTTGCATGGTCTTACAAAGACCTTAAGGCTTATAGGTAGGACCTATTTCAATATGAAATCTCATTGAAAGATGATATTAAGCCTTTTAGACAAAAAAAGAGGCCAATAAATCCTTGGCTGGCCCCAAAAATGCAGCAAGAATTGGCAAAGCTCAGAGATGCTGAGATCATAAAACCAATCAGGCATTCTTCTTGGGTGTCTAATTTGGTCCCTGTCAGAAATAAAAATGGATATGTCAAGCTATGTATTGATTTTAGGAATCTTAATGTTGCATCATTAAAAGATAATTATTCCTTGCCAAACATGGAGTCAATGCTGCAAAGAGTAACTAGTTGTGATCTTTTATCTATGATCAATGGTTTTTCTGGTTATAACCAGGTGCTGGTTCAAGAATCTGAACAATTCAAGATAGCTTTCACTACCCCATGGGGCACATATGTCTATGTAAGAATGGAATTTTTCCTAAGAAATGTAGGAGCTACTTTCCAAAGAGCCATGGATGTTTCTTTTAAGGATTTTATAAATATAATCATGGTTGTGTATCAGGACAATCTTACTGCATATTCCCAAAAGGCTGAGGATCATTGTAAGCATTTGGAAAAGATTTTTACTAAAGCCTTGGAGTGTGGGATTTATTTAAATCCAAAGAAGTGTCGAGATTGATCCTGAGAGAGTGGAAGCCATTAAAAAAATCTTACCCCTGAAGAATATCAAAGGTGTTCAATTTTTTCTAGGAAAAGTAAATTTTGTGAGGAGATTAATTGCAAACTTTGTTGAGATAGTCAAGCCCATTGTTAAAGAAAAATGTTAAGTTTGAATGGGGTAAGGATGCTCAGTTAGCATTTGATGAGATAAAAGTACCTATTCAGCAATCACCTGTACCGAGATCTCGATATTATGAAAATCCTTTTTCTATATTTTGTTTTTCTTCATTCCATACCATTGTTGTAGTACTCTTGCAGAAGGATGATGAAGGTTTTGATCACCCCATAGCATTTTTTAGTAAGTCTCTGCAAGCAGCATGACTTAATTATGAGATAATGGAGAAACAAGCATATGCATTCATCAAGGCAGTCAAAGTTTTCAGACCTTATTTGGTTTGTGCAAATATAATGTCTTATGTGCCACATGATACAGTCAAAGATATATTGTGTCATTCTGAAGTTACTAGAAAGAGGTGTAAATGGATCAACCAAATTCAACAGTTTAATCTAGAAATTCAAGTTACCAAATTGGTAAGGGGTTTGGGTTTGGCCAAGCTAATGACTGACACTAACATGGAGCTGGCTCAATTCAATAATGTGCAAACAGTAAATATGAGCTTAACTAGTATAGAATTGTAGCCATGGTATACTGATATAGTGTTTTTTCTAAAAAATAGTAAATGTCCAGAGCATATGTCAGATAATAAAAAAAGGACTCTGAAATCGTAGGCTCAAAGATTTGTCTTGATATGTGGTGATTTATTTTAGAAAAATAAGGATGGAATTTTGTTTCTCTGTCTGGATAAATTACAATCTGAAAGAATTTTGAATGAAATGCATAGTGGTGTGTGTGGTGGACATTATTCTTCCAAGACCACAACTCACAAGTTAATCTGTGCTGTATTTTATTGACCATGTCTTTTTAAGGATACTCAGATGTTTGTACAAAGATATGAACCTTGTCAAAGGTTTTCCTCTAAGATGAAATTTTCAAGAGCTTTACCTTTAAATCCTTTGACTATTGAAGCACCTTTAACCAATAGGATCCTGATTTTATTGGAGAATTTATAGAAAAATCTAGTGGAGGCCATAGTTGGATTCTAGTGGCCACAAACTATTTTACAAAATGTATCGAGGAAATTCCATCAAAAGGGGCTACTAGCAAGGTAGTGATGGATTTTTTAACGGATAATATTTTGACAAAATTTGGTGTGTCCACTAAGTAAGTCATGGACAATGCTATGTGTTTTAGGACTAAGGAATTTAAGGATCTCTATGAAAATTATGGAATTACTATATCTTATTCCTCACCATATCATCCTTAGGCAAATGGACAAGCTGAGTCCAGCAATAAAAGCATCATGAAAATCATTAAAAGAGATTTGGAGAAAAATAAAGGGTCTTGGCATTCAAAACTAAAATTATCCCTTAGGGCTAATAGGGTAACAGTGAAGAGAGAAATAGGGGTATCCCTATTTGAAATTTTCTATGGAACTCAAGCAAGGTTGCCTTTAAATAATCTGTTAATAGTATATAAATTTCTCCAAGAAGAAGAATTTGAAGAACAATAACCCACGATGGATAGGATGGACCAACTAATAGAACTAGAAGAAATAAGAGTAGAGGAACATAAAAGAAACATAAAACTCCAAAAACAATCTAAGTACCTATTTGACAAAAGAACAATTGAAAGAAAGTTTTAGATAAATGATATGGTGCTACAACAGAATGCCAGAAAAGAAGAAAAATGCAACTATGGTAAATTCGAGTCATTATAGATGGGTCCCTTTGTAATCCAGGAGTTCCATGGTCAAGATTCTTATTTTATCGAAGACCCAAGTGGTGAGATACAAAAATTTCCAGTGCATGGACAGTTCCTGAAACATTTTTTCTCATGAAGTTTATTTTTCCATGCACAGTAGTCCAGATTTTCCTACTATAGTGTGGTTTTTGTGTGTGTATGTACAGTGTTGTTTTGGTTTGTGGTCTGTCTCCTAGAGTTTTGGCTTCTAATGTTAATTTTGCAATTAACTTTCCCCAGTCAGAGCCTTTCTTACCACTACATATCAAAATTTTCAATGCTCCATGCTTTGGAAAATTTACCCGCATCTTTTGATTCAAAATCCATGTGGTTGCATATCAAAATGTCATTTTATGGTTAAGATTTCAAATTTGCCTTGTTTTCAACATTAGTCGCACACCCACACTGATATTTTAAAGTGACCTTTTAAGTAAGCAAGTGAGTGACGAGTCATGTTTTGGAATCAATGCAGAGTCACGGTCATTTCTTGTAAGGTCAAGTTAGGTGCACGAGTGAGAAACTTGGTCGTTAATTTGTCTTAATCACAGAGTCATTATGTATTTTTGAAATCCAGTTGTTAATCCAAAATCGAGCAAGTTAGAATTTTTATGTTGGTCGCTCACTCGCGGGGGATCAAGTTCTTTGTTAAAAGGTTCAGCGAGCTAGCAATGAGTTGAAAATTTTATGTTTCATGCAAACGCGGTGGTTTTTGGTCTTATACTTTTTGGTCTACGACTAAGAAAGTTCTTTAAGTCAAGGTTGGTCATGCACTCAGGCTTAGTTATTATGTGTATCATTTGAAACCGTGAGTGCGCGATGAAGTCATTTTTTAATAGCTCTCACTCGCGCAAGTCTTAACTATTGTATTTTGTGCAGTGCGAGTACGTGATGTAGTATGTATTCATTATTAGGTGGTCCTTATCGCTCAGTCACACAAGACATATGCAGTATTTATAAAGTGCATGAGTGCGTGACTAAATGATTAGTTTTTTTCCCTCTCACTAACCAATGATTTGTTGTTTGAAATTTTAAGCTTGCGGGTGCGCAATGAAAGAAAGGATAGGATATCACTCACTCAGGTATAAATTCGAGTGAAAAGATGCTCGCGGGTGAATGACTGATAGAAAAGTGGAAAGTTGTCACTCTGTCGCTCATGAAGAAAGATCAGTCAAGAAAGATTAGTGAGAAAGTGATTAATACATGATGAAAGCACTCACTCAGTCGCAAAGGATTCATTTATAAGGAAATCTTAATAGTGACTATGCGACAAAAGGAAAAAGGGGTCATCGCTCACTCACTAATGCCTATGAGATAGAAACTCTTACAATGCGAGTGAGCGATTAAGTAAAATGCATAAAGAAAGTAGTCGTTGCCCATCTGCTGAGGTATAAAAACAATTTAGAAAGCCATGGCGACTGTGCGACCAAAAAGTGATGTATGATTGTTTTGAAAAACCGCTTACTCACTCAAGCGCAAAGCATGATAAACAAAGGTCAGTGAGTATGCGAATAACAAGTGACTTAGTAATGAAGATCATCCCGCTCACTCGTAGAATCTCAATGAAAGTAAAGTTATGAGTGATGAGTCTGCGATTGATGAAAAGAAAAGTGATGTCGCTTACTCGCTCAAGTATAAACATAAAGCATTAAGGGATAGCAAGTGCATGATTGTGAAATCATGAAGCTACCAGTTATGTCATCACCCAGTCACGAACCATATAAGCCAAAGCAAATATAGATAGCAAGTGCGTGACTGATAGAAGAAAAGGGTCTTGTTGCTCATGCGTAAGGACAAATTTGAATGTAAGAAAGGTACATCAAGTTGGAAATAAATTGACATGTGGCTCATTTAAAGCTTACAATGGAAAACAGGGAAGAAAGGTGTGTACTTTTCCAACAGGGATTATACAGTGTGAATTAATGGTAGCATTAGTTGTAGAGAGATTATTGCATGATACTGCAAGTGCAAGAATTTGGCATTCAATTGGATAAGACACCAATTTGATTAGTATAAGTTTGAATGATTGAGCTTGATTTTGTATAGTTCTCAATTCTGCATCCTAAGATTTTCTATAATGAGCGATAGAGCTTGTTTGTCTAAAATAATTTGTCTGAGATAGAAATTCGAAGAGGAAGGATGAGTCAAGCTATTGTTACACCAAAAAAGTGTGTGGAAGAATTTGTTGAGTTGCTGCCCGGGACTTTTAATACAAACAGTGTGCACTGGGATGAATGGAAAGATATATGGTGCTAATGTAGAAACCTGGTCACCCCAAATTACTCTGGTAGTACCTTGTTAGATTACTTTTGGAATAATAGGATTAAAGCAGTCCCCATTTGCAATCCCTAGGATTTAAATATGGAAAAATTAATTGTGCCTGATGTTTATGTTAACATAGGCTTTATTAGGGAACTTGCTAAGAACTACTACCCAGTAGCTAGGGTATTCAGGAAGACAAATAAAGAGACCTTAGTTTCCATAGATAGGAGGTCAATGGAAATTTTTTTTGGGATCACTAGTGCATTGTGCACAGATATTGATTTAAACAAGATTAAGGCAGATTATATCAAGAGAGAAGATTTGATTAAGAAATATGAAATGCCCAAATTCGTGCCCAGGGTAGATAGACACCTGGTGAAAATCCCAGACAATCTCAAACCACCTTTTGACCTATCCATATTTCACCATTACATAAAGTGCACGGTATATGGTTTGAGCAGACTATTAGGTTTTAATGGAGATTCTATAGTGTCTCAAGACATACTCATGATGGCCATGAAAATTTAGCACACGTAGGTCAACAGTGATCATGACTTTGTTGGATACATAGTTGATGCTATCCATGCTGCCTCAGTGGAGATACAGTTATATACCCCAGTACCTACCTTCAAGCATTATTCTCATTTGATGTATATGATTCTATATTTTAACAGGGCATCTATTGATAAAGAGCTTGAATTATTTGTTTCAGAGTATGGTGTTGATGCACCAATCCAAAGATGGACCAATGTATGGGATAGTTCATCCATCAACTCATCTTTTGTATGCTTTAGTAATTGGATTGTGGATCCAATTTTTATTTATTGGGAACAAATAGGCATAGACTTCCATTTGAGGTTAGAAAAGTTTTGAGACCTTGGGAATTTGTTCCAAACTAGCCTATCCATCACAATTGGGGTGACTTTTTCTTCTTTGATTATATTACTATCATCAGAGTATATGGTTGTACACAGCCACCTCACATCCTCCCCAAGTTTGTTTCTCTTAGGGTTGCATTTTTAGAATTTATTTGTCAAATCACTTGGGTTGATAAAGAATTTTTAGAGGGACATAAAAAGGGTACTTTTATCCCTAGATTATGGGTAGGTTTTGACTTCTCCATTGGGAAAATAGTTTTTGATCTGATTAATGACTTCTTGAAGCAATATAGAATGTCTATGACAGTTGCTAGGTTCTGTGATCTAGAACAGTTTATACAAACAACCCTAAGAAGAATGACTCCTTGGAAAAAGATCTGAGATCATGAGCGACTGGACGATGAAGATGTTGTGAGGAACAGTTAAATAAACATGAAGTCTAGGAAAGGAGAAGGAAATGGAATGATCTCCTTAGGGTAGAAGCTAAATGGAAAGAGTCAGACAATACTTTCTTTGGTTTTTTCCCCGATCTCCCATACCTACAAAGGATAGAGGAAATGCTTAAATCCTATGACACTCTAATGGCACAGGTACCATAGTTTAGTTGTAAGGATGCACAATGTCAAGGGTCCCCAATTCCTATTGCATTGCATGACCTAGAACATCAGGAAAAACAAGAGGAAGAGCATCAAGAAGAAGAAGAGGCTAGTGAGGAAGCTACCTCTGCTAGAGAACCACCTAGGAAGAAAAAAAAGAAAGAACACAAGATGATGCAGGACAAGAAAAGTATGGCCAAGGCTATGATTACTGAACATGGAAAATATTTTAGAAGGCTAAAATGAAAATTGCAAAAAGAGCCTAAAACTGAAGGCCAAGGGGACAACCAAATGGTTTTAATTGAAAAGGATGATGAGGGAGTCATGATAGCTAATGAATTCATGAAAGATGATGAATTCATAATGTCTAAATATTTCAAGACTTTTCTCATCAAGATGAAATAGAAGAGTTTGAGGCAAGGGTTAACCACAGGTGAAGAAAATGCAGATAAAAATAAAGAGATTATGAAGAAACTCTGGGATTATGATCCTAAGAGTGAACTAATCACTATGGAGCAGGCCAGAATGCTGGTACAAAATAATGGATTAATCTTGATGCCTGGTTGGGACTTATAGTCCACATTTATCATCGATCAAATTAGGAGGCAATAAGATCCCCTATTGAAAATAGAGTTTGAGATGGATGAAGTTATGAAAGGGTTAGCATTTGACCCTAAATCCAAGACTCTGGCTATATGGTCATTGGCCCCTACTACACAAAAGCCTCTAGTCATGACTATAAGAGGGGAAAAGAGGGCAGATAGAATGATTTGGAATTTGTAGAACACTACAGACACTGAGATAGTCCAGTTAATGACACAAGTCTCATTCATGAACTTGGAAAATGTTGATGAATTGTCAAAGAGGTATGAAATTTTTTTTGGCCAAATGATGGCCTTAGATAAAAAGCATGAAGAGGTGGTGGTTCAAAACCACACATTCGAAGAAGAAATTGCTAAGTTTAAAGAGGATTTAGTAGAAAGTAAAAGAGAAAATACTCCAGTCCCTCTGGGAATACAAAGAATTGAAAAATATATTACCACATAGGCAAAATAAGATTCAACAATAGTAGAAGGCCACTCCAAGGAATTATCACAGGGACATAGCATAAATGTCATGTCTATAATGTTGCCCATACTTCAAAATCAAATTGATGTTTTGAAGCAAAAGATTGACATCATCCATACACTGTATGGCTCGTTGCAAGAAGCATCAAAGGTAGCTGCTAAGGCTATGACATTATTGGAGCCTATTTTTAAAACTTGGTCAGGAAGAGACAGGTTGATGGATAAATCGAAAACAACTATAATATACAGTGATGATTTTCCTGACAGGATCACAGATATAATAGAAATGATCAATGAGCTAAATAACACATATGGTTTCTTCAATGGTAAGGTTGATCTAATAAGCAATAAGTTGCAACTATTTGGTGACCAGTGCCCTCCCTTGATCCCAAAAATATATGATGAAGTTGGCATTCTAAATCCACAACCTGACTAGAAAAATGGATTTGATGGGATATTTACAGATGAGGAGATGAAGTAGTGCTTAGAGAAGGAAGTAAATGCTCAATACTATAACAAACTGATTGAAAACCTCTTCAAGATTGAGAGAGACATGGTAAAATTTGTTTCAGAGGCCAGATCAACCATTGACACCAGGTGGACAGAGGCTATTGCCAAATTGGAATAGGTAAACACTTTTGATTGTCCCACCACCAAGGAGATAAACAGGTGGGAAGTGAAGCTGAAAGGATGAAGAGGATACTATCAAACTGCATCAACAAACCTTGTTCAGACTTCACCAACTCCTACCACCTATTTCTGTTGCAACTTTTGTTTTATGTTAACTGAAATTTTTGTTATGTAAAAGATTTTGTAAATATTTTAGAGTTAGTTCGTAGCTTGTTGCATCCTTAGTTATAAAAGGATTCCAAGAATAATGGGAAAAGGATAGCCAGTTTTCATTAGGATGTACAATTCTAATATAAAAAATCTAGTTCAGGACATATAGGTGTTTTTTGGGTTTTGAAATATTGTTGACTATAATAGCAATTTTGATCATGAATACAAATGAAATCCATCAATATTTTTTTGAAACATATGATGAGCATTTTGTCTTCATTATGGATTTTCTGAATTTTATGTAAATTGAATGTTTGAGGAACGTTCAATTTATGCATCTGTTAGGCAGATTTTGAAATAATTTTATGGTTCTTTCAAGGAAAGATTAAAATTGCCTTAGGAGTATTTTTAGTGGGATTCAGGTTTTATATTGAATTTGAGGAATTGATTTGTTATATGTGTTAGGATAGATATATAAGGTATGTCTATGTTTATGTCAGATTTTGTGGTTGCCTTAAATTTTTGTTCATGACTAAGAGGGTTAAAACTATGCAGCAGTGGCTCCATACCCTAAGATTAAGCACTGGTCTTTCCTTCATTGTAATTAGGTGACTATCACTATTAAAATTGATCTTTACTCATGATTTGGTTTGTTTCAATAAATGTTAGAGTGATCAAATCCTGTAATTCAATTCATATTCTACTGGAATAATTTAGGTATTTGATTTTTCTGGGTTAGAAGGGTAATCCCACCCGATTTTATGGAACTCAAAGTGTAGGAGGTTTAAAAACCTTGTTTCTGTCATTCTGTATCTTGGATGGTCAGTGTCTAGGATAAATAGAGCAAGCTCTCTGAGAGTATTTTCATATCAGCAAGAAAAGGAACTAACAGAAAATGGTGACTCTACTGGTGACTTTTACCAAGGAATGCATGAAAGGTTCTAGTCTAAAGATAATATTCCATAATATAGATTCCTTGAAGTCCAATTCTTTTTTGAAATCACAAGTTGTGTATTGCACTTTATTGAATTATATCCTCAAATATCATTGTCAAGGTGAACTTTTATTATTTTATTCCCAAAGTTTTTGGGTGGCGACTCTGAGTTATTGGTTATAGTGCTTCTAAGGGGAACACTAGTAGATCAAGTGTGTGAAATTTCATTTTGGACAAAATGAGGAACACAAAAGCAAACACAAAGAATCACTCTCAGGCAACATCAGAGAGTGATGTTTCTAAAAATTCTAGAAGAAACCATTCTAGAAAAGGAGAATCTTATACCAACACTTCTTGGAAGCCTAGATCTATATGACCTGGTCAGTCCTTAGGTACTATTCCTGAGAAGGAAATAAATGAACCTCTAAATCCTAAGTCTGACACTACTCATTACTTTGATGATATATTTAACCCTAGGCCAAAGAATGTATACCAAGAAAAGGGTGAGACATTATCATATTTCAAGGGTATCCCTTATGAATAGGTTGAGGACCAAAAGGGAGATAACCTGGTGAATATCTATGACTCTTCCAGTTCTGATATTGAGGGAGTCCTCAAAGATAATGACCTTTTGAAGAGGGAATTAGATGAACTCTTTCTTATCAAGTAGAAAAATGATGAGGCTAGAGTGGAGAAAATTATAAATGCAATCACTAAGAGAGAAAATTTGAAAAAATAGATTGCCTAATGAAAATTAGCAGCTCAGAGTGCTAATTAGGGATTTCATGGCTTGAAATAAGAATTTTTTTGAGATGTAGACACCCTGAGAAAAGAATGCCAAGAAAGAGAACACATGCTTAAGAAAAGTGATCCCAAATATATAGGCCCTATATTGAGGAAAGTCATCAATTATGAAAGTAAAATAACCCCTAATTCTCACACACCTACACCAAATATATCAACAGTTAATGTTACACAAACAGATGTTGAAAAGGGAAAACAAAAGATCACAGGTATTAAATTATCTGAACCTAAGATTGAATAGTGTAAATATCAAGATATGTTTTCATTGGATATGGAATTAGAAAGGGCTAGAAAGGCCAAAGATGATATTGCAAAATAGTTGGAAAGAGAAGAGTTAGAAGCTGTTGCTGCAGACGTGAAAAGAGGGATTGCCTTTTTGAGCCCCATGACTAATCCTAATGTAACAAATAATACTACTACAACTAATCAAACTATGCCTATATTTAATTCTAATATTCAGACCAATAATGCTCACACAAGTACCTAGACATATGGTTCGGCTCAAGGAGTTGCATTACAGTCAGAAGTAAGTGGACTCAACAGAAATATTAGCCACCAAAATGTAGGTATTGGCCAAAACATTGGTAATATTGGCCAGAATGTTGGCCAAAATATGGGCACTAATTTTCAAAGAAGACCTATTCATTTGGAAAGATATAGGCAATTGTTGTTTGATGGTATCCGTATCCAACCAAACCCTATTCCTAATGAGTTTAGAGATAAGATTCCCAAATTTAGTGGGAATAATGCTATAACTGGTGAAGAACATCTAAAAGTATTTTCGGATACAATGAATGATTATGCGATTGGAGATGAGGATGTTGTGATGAAGTTATTTGTGCAATCCTTAACTGAGGATGCAAGAGACTGGTACTGAGTTTTTCCTGATCATAGTATTTATTCTTGGGATGAATTTGTTAGAAGTTTCAAAGAACAGTATGGTGATAAGATAAATTCTAGTTTTATGTTGATTGAATTCAATAGTTTGAAAAAATTCACTAATGAAAGCATTGCTGAATTTAATCTAAGGTTTCAAAAGGCTATGTATAAGTTGTTCCAAGTATTAAGACTTGATTAAAATGTATGTGTCACCACCTATTGTAATTCTTTGGATGGAAAGACTGCTTACTTTCTTAGAGATAAAGATTGTCAAACTATGAGAGATGCATATAAACTGGCCATAAACATAGAAAGAAACATAAGAGTTTATGGCAAGCTTGGTAAATAGGATGACAATAGACTCTAGAAAGAGTAAAAAACACAACCAAATAAAAATCCCAAGGAAGAAGATAAGATGGAAACATTGATAAGTGTAGTGAAAGATGTTTCTGCTAAGGTAGACAAAAATGAGATGGGGTTTCAAAATAATAGGCCACAATACCAAACACAAGATAAGCCCTACAGGTTACAAGATTTTCCTTATAAGACTCAGTGGAAGGATGGAAAAACCATGTCAAAAGAACAAACTAATCCTAAGAACAAAGACATCCTTGACCCATTAAAAAACAACAATGCTCATAATGTGGAAAATACTCCTTGGTGCATGGCCTATAATATGCCTCATTCCCCTTATCAATGTGTAGTAGCTCAGAGTATGGTGGAGCAACATGAAAACATTGGAACACAAGAAAGTCAAAGTAAGAAAAAACCTGTAATAAACATGTGTGCACTTACTGTTGAAGATGACAATGGTAGATCAGAGGAAGATCCATAAGAAAACTTGTCAGTGATAGTAAAGAATACAAGCACTAAGTTAGAGTACTTTCAATTTGGGATGCCTAATGATGAAGGCATAAGGTTTCTAACTATTGTTGTTGTGACACAAGAAAGAAGTTCATACCAGCTTAGGAATAGAAAATTTGATCAAAGTGGGAAACAACCTAATTCACCTGTCATCATAGAAGTCATAAATGAAGAAACTACACAAGGTGAACTTAAGGACACTCTGGTTAAAGAAAATAAAGTTACCCCCACTCATGAATAAAAAACAAAACGGTTAAAGGAGGGTAAAGGTAACATATCCTCTAACAATGTCATGAGTTTCCCACCTTTTAACATGAAGCCAACCTTATCTCAGATGAAAGTCTCTGTCCCTTTACTTGAGATGTTTAAAATCAAAGAGCACCGAGAACTAGCTTTCTCATTGTTATCTGATTTGCCTGGTATGCATGATAATACTGCTCTGAGTGATGAACTGAAAGATGAGAAATAAAAGAAAAATAGAATCCCATTCTATCTAGGAAATATAGTTGTACAAGATCCAGATCAGATTGATCCTTTTTATTTCACACTACTCACAAACAATATGTTACTAAAAAATTGTTTGATGGATTTTGGGGCTGCCACTAATGTGATGACTTACACTGTCATGAAACAATTGGGTTTAGAAGTGGATACTGCTTGTGGTAAATGTTATGCCATGGACAATAGAGAAGTACCTGTAGTAGGAACTTTGCAAGGATTAGAGGTAAAACTTCTTGCATACCCTAAGGTCACTTTTAAAATAGATGTGTTTGTGGATTCACAACCCCATTATGGCATGATCTTATCAAGACAATGTGCTTCAGCCATTGGAGGATATGTACAATTTGATTTGTCTTTTGCTACTATTTCTGTAAATGGGAAAGAAGAAAAACTATTGAGGGAGCCTAGATCTCCTATTTATGTTGAGAAGGTTGAACTAAACATCCTAAATTGCTTTGTGGATGTAGATATACATAATTTCAAGGTGGAAAAAATTCAACCACAATTGAAAAACATAGATCGCATAGTGGAAAAATTAGAATTGCAACCGCTTGGACTATGGTAGATGTATTTTGATGGAGCATGTTCTAGAGAAGGGTCATGAGCCGGTATACTATTTGTCTCTCCATCAGGTATTACTTTCAAATATTCATTTTTGTTGTCATTTCAAAGTACAAAAAATATAGTTGAGTATGAGGCATTGTTACTGGGATTAGAAATAGCAATCAAGCATGGCATTAAGTTATTAAGAGTTTTTGGTGATTCAGAGCTAGCTATTTCTCAAATTAGATCAATATATGGTGCCAAAAATGATCGGTTGAAACAATATAAGCATGATGTATGTGATAGAATTGAATTTTTTGATGCATTTTCCATCAATTGGATAGAGAGATCGAAAATATCATGGCATATTTTCTGGCTAATGTGGCCTTGAAAAATGATGATCTAACACTAGCGGGAGTATCTATTGTGGAAACTAAAACCAGTCTTGCCATTCCTAATAATGTATATAGTTGGCAAGTTTTTGAAAGTGATGAGGATATTCTCAATTTAATTCAATGTGTGGATAAATATGAAGGGAAAATCATTGACTAGAATAATTTGATAGAGATTATTGATGGGAAAGAAACTATATTTGGCAATGAAATTCTGCAGTTACAAGCAAATGAAATCCCCAAAGGACTAACTCAATTGGAGGGATTGTTTACTGACAATGATAGTCATATGCGCCAAAAATCTACAGTCAAGTTGGATGAATTTGAGGAGGTAAACATGGGATCAGAGTGTGATCCTAGGATTGTATATATTGGAAAGAAATTGGCTCCTCATGTGAGAACAAATTTGATTAACTTGCTGAAATGATTCAAACATGTTTTTGCATGGTCTTATGAAGATCTTAAGGCTTATAGGGAGGATCTATTTCAACATGAGATCCCATTGAAAGATTATATTAAGCCTTTTAGACAAAAACAAAGGTGAATCAATCCTTTGCTGGCCCCAAAATGTAGCAAAAATTGGCAAAGCTCAAAGACGCTGGGATCATAAAACCAATTAGGCATTCTTCTTGGGTGTCTAATTTAGTCCCTGTCAGAAAGAAAAATGGAGATATCAAGCTATGTGTTGATTTTAGGAATCTTAATATAGCCTCATTAAAAGATAATTATTCCTTGTCAAACATGGAGGCAATGCTGCAAAGAGTAACTGGTTGTGATCTTTTATCTATGATGGATGGTTTTTCTAGTTATAACCAGGTGCTGGTTCAAGAATCTGAAAAAATCAAGACAACTTTCACTACCCCATGGGGCACATATGTCTATGTAAGAATGCCATTTGTCCTGAGAAATGTAGGAGCTACTTTCCAAAGAGCCATGGATGTGGCTTTTAAAGAGTTTATAAATATGATCATGGTGGTGCATCAGGATGACCTTACTACATATTCCCAAAATGCTGAGGATCATTGTAAGCATTTGGAAAATAGTTTTACTAAAGCCTTGGAGTATGGGATTTCTTTAAATCCAAAGAAGTGTCATTTTTCTGTGACATAAGGTAAATTATTGGGACATATAGTATCTAAGGAAGGTGTTAGGATTGATCCTGAGAGAGTGGGAGACATTAAGAAACTCTTACCCCTAAAGAATATCAAAGCTATTTAGTCTTTTCTGGGTAAGGTAAATTTTGTGAGGAGGTTCATTGAAAACTTTGCTGAGATAGTCAAGCCCATTGTTAAATTGTTAAAGAAAAATGCTAACTTTGAATGGGTTAAGGATGCTTAGTTAGCATTTGATGAGATAAAAGTAGCTATTCAACAAGCACCTATACTAAGATCTCCAAATTATTAAAAGACTTTTTCTATATTTTCTTTAGCTTCATTGCATACCATTGCTGCAGTACTCTTGCAAAACGATGATGAAGGTTTTGATCATCCCATAGCATTTTTTAGTAAGTCTCTGCAAGCAACAGAACTTAATAATGAGATAATGGAGAAACAAGCATATGCATTGGTCAAGGTAGTCAAATTTGTCAAACCTTTTATGGTTTGTGCAAAGATAATTACTTATGTGCGACATGCTACAGTCAAAGATATATTGTGTGAGTTTGAAGTTACTGGAAAGAGGTTTAAATGGATCAACCAGATTCAATAGTCTAATCTGGAAATTCAAGTACCAAATTGGTAAGGTGTTTGGGTTTGGCCAAGATAATGACGGACACTAACATGGAGTTGGCTCAAGTCAATAATGTGCAAACAGTAAATATGAACTTAACTAGTATAGAATTGCAGCCATGGTATACTGATATAGTGTTTTTTTCTAAAAAATGGTAAATGTCCATAGCATATGTCAAATAATCAAAAAAGGACTCTAAAATTGCAAGCTCAAAGATATGTCTTGATACGAGGTGATTTATTTTGGAAAAATAAGGATGGAATTTTGTTTCTCTATCTGGATATATTACAATCTCAAAGAGTTTTGAATGAAATGCATAGTGGTGTGTGTGGTGGACATTATTCTGCCAAGACCATAGCTCACAAGATAATTTGAGTTGGATATTATTGGCCAGGTCTTTTTAAGGATACTCAGATGTTTGTACAAAGATGTGAACCTTGTCAAAGGTTTTCCTCTAAGATGAAATTTTTAGGAGCTTTACCTTTAAATCCTTTGACTATTAAAGCATCTTTTACCCAATGGGGTCTTGATTTTATTGGAGAATTTACAGAAAAATCTAGTGGAGGCCATAGTTCGATTCTAGTGGCCACAGACTATTTTACAAAATGTATAGAGGCAATTCCATCAAAAATGGCTACTAGCAAGGTTGTGATGGATTTTTGAATGGATAATATTTTGACAAAATTTGGTGTGCCCACTAAGTTAGTCATGGACAATGCCATGTATTTTAGGGGTGAGGAATTTAAGGATTTCTGTGAAGATTATGGCATTACTATATCTTATTTCTCACCATATCATCATTAAGCAAATGGAAAAGATAATTCCAGCAATAAAAGCATCATGAAAATCATTAAAAGAGATTTGGAGAAAAATAAAAGGTCTCAGCATTCAAAACTGAAACTATCCCTTTCGGCTGATAGGGTAATAGTGAAGAGAGTAATAGGGGTATCCTATTTTGAAATGGTCTATGGAGATCAGGCAACGTTGCCTTTAAATAATCTGTTACCAGTATATTAATTTCTCCAAGAAGAAGAATTCAAAGAATAAAAACCCATGATTGAGAGGATGGACCAACTAATAGAACTAGAAGAAATAAAAGCAGAGGCACATAAAAGAAACACGAAACTCCAACAACAATCCAAGTACCTATTTGACAAAAGGACAACTGAAAGAAAGTTTCAGATAAATGATATGGTGTTGTAGTTGAATGATAGAAAAAAACAAAAAGGCAAACATGGTAAATTTGAGTCATTATGGATGTGTCCGTTTGTAACCCGGGAGTTCCATGGTCAAGATTCTTATTTTCTAGAAGACCCAAGTGGTGAGATATAGGAATTGCCAGTCCATGGACAGTTCCTGAAATATTTTTTCTCATGAAATTCTTTTTCCATGCACAGTAGTCTAGATTTTCCTGCTTTAGTGTGGTTTTTGTGTGTGTATGTACAGTTTTGTTTTAGTTTGTGGTCTGTCTCCCAGAGTTTTGGCTTCTAATGTCAATTTTGCAATTAACTTTCCCCAGTCAAAGCCACTATTAGCACTACATATAAAAATTTTCAATGTTCCATGCTTTGGAAAATTTACCCACATCTTTTGATTCAAAATCCATGTGGTTTCATGTCAAAATGTCATTTTATGGTCAAGATTTCAAATTTACCTTGTTTTCAGCCTTAGTCACACACCCGCGCTGATATTTTAAAGTGACCTTTTAAGTAAGCGAGAGAGTGACGAGTCATGTTTTGGAATGAATTGTGCACTCGTGATGTATTTTTGAAATCAGGTTGTTAGTTCATGATCGAGTGAGTTGGAATTGTTTTGTTGGTCACTCACTCGTGGGGGATCAAGTTCTTTGTTAAAAGGTTCAGTGAGCTAGTGATGAGTTGAAAATTTTATGTATCATGCAATTGCGGTAGTTTTTGGTCCTATACTTTTTGGTCTGCGACTGAGTGAGTTCTTTAATTCAAGGTTGGTCGCACACTTGGGCTTAGTTATTATGTGTATCATTTGAAACTGAGAGTGCGCGATGAAGTCATTTTTTAATAGCGCTCACTCACGCAAGTCTTAACTATTGTATTTTGTGTAGTGCGTTTATGCGATGTAGTATGTATTTATTATTAGATGGTCCTTATTGCTCAGTTGCACAAGACATATGCAGTGTTTATAAAGTGTGTTAGTGTGCAACTAAATGATAGTTTTGTTCCTGCTCACTCGCTAATGATTTGTTGTTTCAAATTTTAAGCTCGCGAGTGCGCGATGAAAGAAAGGATAGGATATCGCTCACTCACTCAGGTATAAAGTCAAGTGAAAATATTCTCATGGGTATGTGACTAATAGAAAAGTGGAAACTTGTCTCTTAGTCACTCATGAAGAAAGATTAGTCAAGAAAGATCAGTGAGCGAGCAATTAATACATGATGAAGGAACTCACTCAGTTGCAAAGGATACATTTATAAGGAAATCTCAGTAGCAAGTATATGACAAAAGGAAAAAGGGGTCATCACTCACTCGCTAATGCCTATGAGCTAGAAAATATTGTAATGCAAGTGAGCGATTAATTAAAATACATAAAGAAAGTAGTCGTCGCCCACCCACTGAGGTATAAAAACAAATCAGAAAGCCATGGCGACTGTGTGACCAAAAAGTGATGTATGATTATTTTGAAAACCTACTCACTCACTAAAGTGCAAAGCATGATAAATAGAGGTTAGTGAGTATGCTACTATGAAATAACTGAGTAATGAAGATCATGTCGCTCACTAGCAGAATATCAATGAAAGTAAAGTTCTGAGCGGCGAGTCTGCGATTGATGAAAAGAAAAGTGATGTCACTTACTCACTCAAGCATAAACATAAAGAATTAAGGGATAGTGAGTGCACTATTTTGGAATGATGAAGCTTCCAGTTAGGTCATCGCCCAGTTACGAAGCATATGAGCCAAAGCAAAGATAGATAGAGAGTGTGTGACAGATAGAAGAAAAGTGTCTTGTCTCTCACTCGCAAGGACAAATTTGAATGTAAGAAAGGTACAGTGAGTTGGTGAAAAATTGACATGTGGTTCATTTAAAGCTTACAAGGGAAAAAAGGGAAGAAAGGTGTGTACTTTTCTAGCAGGGATCATACAGTGTGAATTAATGGCAACATTAGTTGCAGAGAGATGATTGCATGATACTGCAAGTGCAAGAATTTGGCATTTAATTGGACAAGACACCAATTTGATGACTATAAGTTTGAATGATTGAGCTTGATTTTGTACAGTTCTCAATTCTGCATCCTAAGATTTCCTGTAAAGAGCGATAGAGCATGTTTGTCTTTAATATTTTGTCAGAGATAGCAATTTGAAGAGAAAGGATGAGTTAAGCTATTGTTAGTGCTGCTTCACATGGGTCTAAGAAGAAGGAGGTTACACCAAAAAAGTATGTGAAAGAATTTGCTGACTTGTTGCCCGGGACTTTGAATACAAACAGTTTGAATTTGGATAAATGGAAAGACAAATGGTGCCAATGTAGAAACCCGGTCACCACAAATTACTCTAGTAATACCTTGTTCCATTATTTCTGGAATAATAGGATTAAAGTAGTCCCCATTTGGAGTCCCTAGGATTTAAATATGGAAAAATTAATCGTGCTTGATGTTTATGTTGACATAGGCCTTATTAGGGAACTTGCTAACAACTATAGCCTAGTAGCTAGGGTAATCAGGAAGAAAAATAAAGAGACCTTAGTTTCCATAGATAGGAGGTCATTGGCAGAAGTTTTCGGGATTGCTGGTGCATTGTGCATAGATATTGATTCAAAGAAGATTAAGGAAGATTATATCAAGAGATAAGATTTGATTAAGAAATATGAAATGCACAAATTCATTCCCAGGGTAGATAGGCACCTAGTGAAAATCCCATACAATCTCAAACCATGTTTTTACCTATCCCTATTTCACCATTACATAAAGTGTATGGTATATGGTTTGAGAACAGTATTAGGTTTTGATGGAGATTCTATAGTGTCTCAAGATATACTCATGATGGCCATGAACATTTAGTACCCAGAGGTCAAAAATGATTATGACTATGTTGGATACATAGTTGGTGCTATCCATGTTGCATTAGTGGAGATACAGTAAGATACCCTAGTACCTACCTTCAAGCATTATTCTCATCTGATGTATATGATTCTTTATTTTAACAGGGCATCTATGGATAAAGAGCTTGAATTATTTGTTTTAGAGTATGGTGTTGATGCACCAATCCAAAGATGGACCCAGGTATGGGATAGTTCATCCATCAACTCATCTTTTGTATGCTTTTGTAATTAGATTGTGGATCCAATTTTTTATTTACTGGGAACAAATAGGCATAGATTTCCATTTGAGGTTAGAAAATTTTTGAGACCTTGGTAATTTGTTCCAAACTGGCCTATCACTCACAATTGTGGTGACTTTTTCTTCTTTGATTATATTACTATCATCAGAGTATATGGTTGTACACAACCACCTCACATCCTCCCCAATTTTGTTTCTCTTAGGGTTGTATTTTTAGAATTTATTTGGTAAATCACTTGGGTTGATAAAGAATTTTTAGAGGGACATAAAAAGGGTACTTTTATCCCTAGATTATGGGTAGGTTTTGACTTCTCCATTGGGAAAAGATTTTTTTTTATCTAATTAATGACTTCTTGAAGCAATATAGAATGTCAAAGACAGTTGCCAAGTTCTATGATCCAGAACAGTTTATACAAATTGCCCTGACAAGAATGACACCTTGGAAAAAGATTGGAGATCATGAGCCACTGGATGATGAAGATGTTGAGAGGAAAAAGTTAAATAAACATGAAGTCTAGGAGAGGAGAAGGAAATAGAATGACCTCCTTAGGGAAGAAGCTAAATGGAAAGAGTCAGACAATACTTTCTCTGGTTTTTCCCCTGATCTCCCATACTTACAAAGGATAGAGGAAATGCTTAAATCCTATGACACTCTAATGGCATAGGTACCACAGTTAAGTTATAAGGATGGAGTGACCTAGAACATCAGGAACAAAAAGAGGAACAACATCAAGAAGAAGAAGAGGCCAATGAGGAAGCTACCTCTTCTAGAGAACCACCCATGAAGAAACAAAAGAAAAAACAAAAGATGATGCAGGAAAAGAAAAGTATGGCCAAGGCTATGATTACTAAACATGGCAAATATTTTAGAAGGCCAAAAAGACAACTGCCAAAAGAGCCAAAACTGAAGGCCAAGGCGACAACCAAATGGTTTTGTTTGAAAAGGATGATGAGAGAGTCATGATAGGTAATGAATTCATGAAAGATGGTGAATTCATAATGTTTAAAGAGTTCAAGACTTTTCTGATCAAGCTAAACTAGAAGGAATTGATGCAAGGGTTAAACACAGGTGAAGAAAATGTAGATAAAAATGAAAAGATTATGAAGACACTCCAGGATTATGATCCTGAGAGTGAACTAATCATTGTGGAGCAAGCCAGATTGCTGGTACAAAATAGTTGATTGATGTTGATGCCTGGTTGGGAGTTACAGTCCACATTTATCATGTATTAGATCAGGAGGAAAGAAGATCCCCTATTGAAAATAGGGTTTGAGATGGATGAAGTTCTGAAAGTGTCAGCATTTAATCTTAAATCCAAGACTCTGGCTATATGGTCACTAGCCCATGCTACACAAAAGCCTCTAGTCATGACTATAAGAGACAAAAAGAGGGCATATAGAATGATTTGGAATTTTTTGAACACTATAGACACTGAGATAGCCTAGTTAATGACACAAGTCTCATTCATGAACGTGGAAAAGGTTGATGACCTGTCAAAGAGGTATGAAACAACATAAAGGCCAAATGAAGGCCTTAGAAAAAAAGTATGAAGAGGTGGTGGTTCAGAACCACACATTGGAAGAATAAATTTCTAAGTTGAAAGAGGAGTTAGTAGAAAGTAAAAGAGAAAAGACTCTAGTCCCTCTAGAAATACAAAGAATTGAAACAGATATTGCCATAGAGGCAAAAGAAGATTCAACAACAACAGAAGGCCACGTGAAGGAATTATCATAGGGATAGAGAATAAATATCATGTCTATCATCTTTCCCATACTTCAACATCAAATTGATGTTTTGAAGCAAAAGACTGACATAGTGCATACACTATATGGCTTTTTGCAAGAAGCATCAAAGGTAGCTGCTAAGGCTATGACATTGTTGGAGCCTATTTTTAAAACTTGGTTAGGAAGAGACATGTTGATGGACAAATTGAAAATAGCGATGTTATATAGTGATGATTTTCCTAACAAGATAACAGATACAATAGAAATGATCAGTAAGGTGAATAACACATATGGTTTCTTCAATGGTAAGGTTTATCTAATAAGTAATAAGTTGCAACTATTTGGTCACCAATGCCCTCCCTTGATCCCAAAAATATATGATGAAGTTGGCATTCTAAAGCCACAATCCGACTGGACAAATGGATTTGATGGGATATTTATAGATGAGGAGATGAAGCAACATTTAGATAAGGATATAAATGATCAATACTACAATGAATTGATTGACAACCTCTTGAAGATTGAGAGAGACATGGCAAAATTTGTTTCAGAGGCCAGATCAACCATTGGCACCAGGTGGACAAAGGTTGTTGCCAAATTGGAATAGGTAAAGACTTTTGATTTGCCCACTGCCAAAGAGATAAACAGGTGGGAAGTGAAGCTAAAAGGATGAAGAGGATACTGTCAAACTACATCAACAAACATTGTTCAGACTTCACCAACTCCTGCTACCTAATTTTGTTGCAACTTTTGTTTTATGTTAACAACAATTTTTGTTATTTAAAAGATTTTGTAAATCTTTCCCAGTTAGTCCGTAGCTTGTTGCATCCTTAGTTATAAAAGGATTCCAAGACTACTAGGAAAAGGATAGCCATTTTTCATTGGGATGTACAAGTCTAATATAAAAACTCTAGTTCAAGACATATAGATGTTTTTTGGGTTTTGAAATACTACTGACTGTAATAGCTATTTTGATCATGAATACAAATGAAATCCATCAATAGTTTTTGAAACATATGATGAGCATTTTGTCTTCATTGTGGGTTTTCTGAATTTTATGTAAATTGAATGTTTGAGGAACGTTCAATTTATGCATCTATTAGGCAGATTTTGAAATAATTTTAGGGTTCTTTCAAGGAAAGATTAAAATTGCCTTAGGAGTATTTTCAGTGAGATTTAGGTTTTATAATGAATTTGATGAATTGATTTGTTATATGTGTGAGGATAGATATATAAGGTATGTTTATTTTTATGTCATATTTTGTGGTTGTCTTAAATTTTTGTTCATGACTAAGAGGGTTAAAACTATGCAACAGTGACTCCATGCCCTAATATTAAGCACTGGTCTATCCTACATTGAAATTAGGTGACTATCACTATTAAAATTGATCTTTACTCATGGTTTGGTTTGTTTCAATAAATTTTACAATGATCAACTCCTGTAATTCCATTCATATTGTACTGGAATAATTTAGTGATTTGATTGTTCTGGGTTAGAAGGGTAATCCCATCCGAGTTTATGGAACTCAAAGTGTAGGAGGTTTAAAAACATTGTTTCTGTCATTTTGTATCTTGTATGGTCAGTGCCTGGGATAAATAGAGCAAGCTCTCTAAGAGTATTTTCATATCAGCAAGAAGAGGAACTAACAGAAAATGGCGACTCTACTAGGGACTTTTATCAAGGAATGCGTGAACGGTTAGTCTGAAGGTAATATTCCATAATATAGATTCCTTGAATTCCATTTATTTTTTGAAATCACAAGTTGTGTATTGCACTTTATTGAATTATATCCTCAAATATCATTGTCAAGGTGAACTTTCATTATTTTATTCCCAAAGTTTTTTGGGTGGCGACTCTGAGTTATTGCTTATAGTGATTCAAAGGGGAAAAATATCAGATCAAGTGCATGAAATTTCATTTTGGACAAAATGAGGAACACAAAATCAAACACAAAGAATCACTCTCATGCAACATCAGACAGTGATGTTTCTAAAAATTCTAGAAGAAACCATTCTAGGAAAGGAGAATCTTATAACAACACTTCTTGGAAGCCTAGATCTGTAGGACCTAGTAAGTCCTTAGGTACTATTCTTGAGAAGAAATAAATGAACCTTTGAATCCTGAGTCTTACACTACTCGTTACTTTGATGATATATTTAACCCTAGGCCAAAGAATGTATACCAAGAAAAGGGTGAGACATCATCATATTTCAAGGGTATCCCTTATGAACAGGTTGAGGACCAAAAGGGAGATAACCTGATGAATATCTATGACTCTTCCAGTTCTGATATTGAGGGAGTCCTCAGAGATAATGACCTTTTGAAGAGGGAATTAGATGAACTCTTTCTTATCAAGAAGAAAAATGATGAGGCTAGAGTGGAGAAAATTATAAATGCAATCACTGAGAGAGAAATTTTGAAAAAACAAATTGCCCAATTAAAATTAGCAGCTCAGAGTGCTAATTAGGGATTTCATGGCTTGAATAAAGAACTTTTTGGAGATGTAGACACCCTGAGAAAAGAATGCCAAGAAAGAGAACACATGCTTAAGAAAAGTGATCCCAAAGATACAGGCCCTGTATTGAGGCAAGTCATCAATTATGAAAGTAAAAAATCCCCTAAGTCTCACACACCTACACCAAATGTATCAATGATTAATGTTACACAAACAGATGTTGAAAAGGGAAAACAAAATCTCACAGGTATTAAATTCTCTAAACCTAAGATTGAATAGTGTATATCTCTAGATATGTTTTCATTGGATATGTAATTAGAAAGGGCTAGAAAGGTGAAAGATGATTTTGCAAAACAGTTGGAAAGATAAGAGTTAGAATCTGCTGCTGTAGAGATGGAAACAAGGATTGCCTTTTTGAGCCCCATGACTAATCCCAATGTAACAAATAATACTAGTGCAACTAATCAAACTATGTTTGTATTTAATTCTAATATTTAGACCAATAATGCTAACACAAGTACCCATACATATGGTGTGGCTCAAGGAGTTTCATCATAGTCAGGAGTAAGTGGACTCAACAAAAATATTAGCCACAAAAATGTAGGTATTGGCCATAACATTGGTAATATTGGCCAGAATGCTGGCCAAAATATGGGCACTAATTTTCAAAGAAGACCTATTCATTTGGAAAGATATAGGCAATTGGTTTTTGATGGTATCCCTAGCCAACCAAACCCTATTCCTAATGAGGTCAGAGATAAGATTCCCAAATTTAGTGGGAATAATGTTGTAACCGGTGAAGAACATCTAAAAGTATTTTTGGATACAATGAATTATTATGAGATTGGAGATGAGGATGTTGTGATGAAATTATTTGTGCAATCCTTAACTGAGGATGCAAGAGACTGGTACCAAGGTTTTCTTGATCATAGTATCTATTCTTGGGATGAATTTGTATGAAGTTTCAAAGAATAGTACGGTGATAAGATAAATTCTTGTTTTATGTTGAGTGAATTCAACGGTTTGAAAAAATTCACTAATGAAGGCATTGCTGAATTTAATGTAAGGTTTCAAAAGGCTATGTATAAGTTGATCCAAGTATTAAGACTTGATGAAAATGTATGTGTAACCACCTATTGTAATGCTTTAGATGGAAAGACTACTTACTTTCTTAGAGAAAAAGATCCCCAAACTATGAGAGATGCATATAAATTGGCCATAAACATAGAAAGCAATAGAAGATCTGCTGGCAAGTTTGGTAAACAGGAAGACAGTAGACTCTAGAAAGAGTCAAAAACACAATGAAATAAAAATCCCAAGGAAGAAGATAAGATGGAAACATTGTTAAGTGTAGTGAAAGATCTTGCTTCTAAGGTAGACAAAAATGAGAAGGGGTTTCAAAATAATAGGCCACAATACCAAAGGCAAGATAAGCCTTACAGGTTACAAGATTTTCCTTATAAGACTCAGTGGAAGGATGGAAAACCCATGTTAGAAGAACAAACTGATTCTAAGAACAAAGACATCCCTGACCCATTGAAAAACAACAATGCTCATAATGTGGAAAATAGTGCTTGGTGCATGGCCTGTAATATGCCTCATTCCCCTTATCAATGTGCAGTAGCTCAGAGTATGGTGGAGTAACATGAAAACATTGGAGCACAAGAAAGCCAAAGTGAGAAAAAACCTGCAATAAACATGTGTGCACTTACTATTGAAGATGACAATGGTAGCTCAGAGAAAGATCCACAAGAAAACATGCCAGTCACAATAAATAATACAAGCACTAAGTTAGAGCACTTTCAATTTGGGATGCCTAATGATGAAGAGATAATGTTTCTAACTATTGTTGCTGTGACACAAACAATAAGTTCATACCTATCATCACAGAAGTCATAAATGAAGAAACTACACAAGGTGAAATTAAGGACACTCTGGTTAAATAAAATAAAGTTACCCCCACTCATGAACAAAAAACAAAATAGTTAAAGGAGGGTAAAGGTAACATATGCTCTGACAATGTCATGAGTTTCCCATCTTTTAACATGAAGCAAGCCTCATCTCAGATGAAAGTCTCTGTCACTTTACTTGAGATGTTTAAAATCAAAGAGCACCGAGAAGCAACTTTCTCATTGTTATATGATATTCCTGGTATGCATGTTAATACTTCTCTGAGTGATGAATTGGAAGGTGAGTAAGAAAAAAAAAATAGAATCCTAATCTATCAGGGAAATATAGTTGTACAAGAGCTAGATTAGATTGATCCATTTTATCTCACACTTCTCACAAACAATATGTTACTAAAAAATTGTATGATGGATTTAGCAGCTGGTGCTAAAGTGATGACTTACACAGTCATGAAAAAATTGGATTTAGAAGTGGATACTACTTGTGCTAAATGTTATGCCATGGACAATAGGGAAGTACCTATAGTAGGAAATTTGCAAGGATTAGAGGTAAAATTTGCTGCATACCCTAAGGTCACTTTTAAAATAGATGTTGTGGTTGTGGATTCACCACCCCATTATGGCATGCTTTTATCAAGACAATGTGCTGCAGCCATTGGAGGATATGTACAATTTGATTTGTCTTTTTCTACTATTTCTGTAAATGGGAAAGAAGCAAAACTATTGAGGGAGCCCAGATGTCCTGTTTATGTTGAGAAGGTTGAACCAAACATGCTAAATTGCTTTGTGGATGTAGATATACATAATTTCAAGGTGGAAAAAATTCAACCACGGTTGAAAAACACTGATCCCATAGTGGAAGAATTAGAATTACAAACAGGTTGGACTATGGCAGATGTAGTTTGATGGAGCATGCACTAGAGAAGGGTTAGGAGCTGGTATACTATTTGTCTCTCCATTAGGTATTACTTTCAAATATTAATTTTTGTTGTCATTTCAATGTACAAACAATAGAGCTGAGTATGAGGTGTTGTTACTAGGATTAGAAATAGCTATCAAGAATGGCATTAAGTTATTAAGATTTTTTTGTGATTTCGAGCTAGCTATCTCCCAAATTAGATCAATATATGCTGCCAAAAGTGATAGGTTGAAACAATATAAGCATGCTGTATGGGATAAAATTGAATTTTTTGATGCATTTTCCATCAATTGGATAGAGAGATTGAAGAATATCATGGCATAAATTTTGGCTAATGTGGCCTTGAAAAATGATGATCTAACACTAGCAGGAGTATCTATTGTGGATACTAAAACCAGGCCTATCATTCCTGATAATGTATATAATTGGAAAGTTTTTGAAAGTGATGATTATATTCTCAATTTTATTCAATGTGTGGATAATTATGAAGGGAAAATCATTGACTGTTATAATTTGATAGAGATTATTGATGGGAAAGAAACTATATTTTACAATGAAATACTGCAGTTATCGACAAATGAAATCCCTAAAGGACTACCTCAATCAGAGGGATTGTTTACTGACAATGATAGTCATATGTGCCAAAAATCTACAGTCAAGTTGGATGAATTTGAGGAGGTAAACTTGGGATCATAGTGTGACCCTAGGATTGTATATATTGAAAATAAATTGGCTCCTCATGTGAGGACAAATTTGATTAACTTGCTGAAATGATTCAAACATGTTTTTGCATGGTCTTATGAAGACCTTAAGGCTTATAAGGAGGATCTATTTCAACATGAGATCCCATTGAAAGATGATATTAAGCCTTTTAGACAAAAACCAGAGGCCAATCAATCCTTTGTTGGCCCCTAAAATGCAGCAAGAATTGGCAAAGCTCAGAGACCCTGGCATCATAAAACAAATCTGGAATTCTTCTTGGGTGTCTAATTTGGTCCCTATCAGAAAGAAAAATGGAGATATCAGGCTATGTGTTGATTTTAGGAATCTTAATGTAGCCTCAATAAAAGATAATTATTCCTTTCCAAACATGGAGGCATTGCTGCATAGAGTAACTAGTTGTGATATTTTATCTATGATGGATGGTTTTTCTGGTTATAACGAGGTGCTGATTCAAGAAGATGAACAATTCAAGACAACTTTCACTACCCCATGGGGCACATATGTCTATATAAGAATGCCATTTGGCCTTAGAAATGTAGGAGCTACTTTCCAAAGAGCCATGGATGTGGTTTTTAAGGAGTTTATAAATATAATCATGGTGGTGTATCAGGATGATCTTACTGCATATTCCCAAAAGGCTGAGGATCATTGTAAGAATTTGGAAAAGATTTTTAGTAAAGCCTTGGAGTATGGAATTTCTTTAAATCCTAAGAAGTGTCATTTTGTTGTAACAAAAGGTAAATTATTGGGACATGTAGTATCTAAGGAAGGTGTCAGGATTGATTCTGAGAGAGTGGAAGGCATTAACAAACTCTTATCCCTGAAGAATATCAAAGGTGTTCAGTCTTTTCTGCGAAAAGTAAATTTTGTGAGGAGATTCATTGTAAACTTTGTTGAGATAGTCAAGACCATTGTTAAATTGTTAAAGAAAAATGCTAAGTTTGAATGGGGTAAGGATTCTTAGTTAGCATTTGATGAGATAAAAGTAGCTATTCAACAAGCACCTGTACTGAGATCTCCAGATTATGAAAAGGTTTTTTCTATATTTTTTTTTGCTTCATTCCATACCATTGCTGCAGTACTCTTAAAAAAGGATGATGAAGGTTTTGATCATCCCATAGCATTTTTTAGTAAGTCTCTGCAAGAAGTAGAACTTAATTATGAGGTAATGGAGACAAAAGCATATGCATTGGTCAAGGCAATCAAATTTGTCAGACCTTATTTGGTTTGTACAAAGATAATTGCTTATGTGCCACATGCTATTGTTAAAGATAAATTGTCTCAGTCTGAAGTTAATGGAAAGAGGTGTAAATGGATCAATCGGATTCAATAGTTGAATCTAGAAATTAAAGTTACCAAATTGGTAAGGGGTTTGGGTTTGGCCAAGCTAATGACTAACACTAACATAGAGCTAGATCAAGTCAATAATGTGCAAATAGTAAATATGAACTTAAGTAGTATAGAATTGTAGCCATGGTATATTGATATAGTGTTTTTTCTGAAAAATGGTAAATGTCCAGAGCATATGTCAGATAATCAAAAAAAGACTCTGAAATTGCAGGCTCAAAGATATGTCTTGATACGAGGTCATTTATTTTGGAAAAATAAGGATGGAATTTTGTTGCTCTATCTAGATAAATTACAACCTAAAAGAGTTTTGAATGAAATCCATAGTGGTGTGTGTTGTGGACATTATTATGCAAAGACCACAACTCACAAGATAATCTAAGCTCGATATTATTGGCCATATCTGTTTAAGGATACTAAGATGTTTATACAAAGATGTGAACCTTGTACAAAATTTTCCTCTAAGATCAAATTTTCAGGAGCTTTACCTTTAAATCCTTTGACTGTTGAAGCACCTTTTAGGCAATGGGGTCTAGATTTTATTGGAGAATTTACAAAAAAATATAGTGGAGGCCATAGTTGGATTCTAGTGGCCATAGACTATTTTAAAAAATGGATAGAGGCAATTCCATCAAAAATGGCTACTAGCAAGGTAGTGATGGATTTTTTAATGGATACTATTTTGACAAAATTTGGTGTTCCCACTAAGTTAGTCATGGACAATGCCATGTGTTTTAGGGCTAAGGAATTTAAGGATTTCTGTGAAGATTATGACATTACTATATCTTATTCCTCACCATATCATCATCAAGAAAATGGACAAGCTAAGTCTAGCAATAAAAGCATCATGAAAATCATTAAAAGAGCTTTGGAGAAAAATAAAAGGTCTTTGCATTCAAAACTGAAATTAGCCCTTTAGGCCGACAGGGTAATAGTGAAGAGAGAAATTGGGGTATTCCCTTTTGAAATGGTCTATGGAACTCAGGCAAGGTTGCCTTTAAATAATATGTTACCAATATATAAATTTCTCCAAGAAGAAGAATTCAAAGAACAAGAACCCATGATGGAGAGGATGGACCAACTAATAGAACTAGAAGAAATAAGAGCAGAGGCACATAAAAGAAACACGAAACTCCAAAAGCAATCCAAGTACCTGTTTGGCAAAAGAATAAATGAAAGAAATTTTCAGATAAATGATATGGTGCTGAAGTGGAATGCTAGAAATGAAGAAAAAGGCAAACATGGAAAATTCGTGTCATTATGGATGGGTCCCTTTGTAATCTGGGAGTTCCATGGTCAAGATTCTTATTTTCTGGAAGACCCAAGCGGTGAGATACAAGAATTGCTAGTGCATGGATAGTTCCTGAAACATTTTTTCTCATGAAGTTTCTTTTTCCATGCACAGTAGTCTGGATTTTCTAGCTTTAGTGTGGTTTTTGTGTGTGTATGTAGAGTTTTGTTTCAGTTTGTCGTTTGTCTCCCATATTTTTTGCTTCTATTGTCAATTTTGCAATTAAATTTCCCTATTCAGAGCCACTGTTAGCACTACATATCAAAATTTTCAATGTTCCATGCTTTGGAAAATTTACCCATGTCTTTTGATTCAAAATCCATGCAGTTGCATGTCAAAATGTCATTTTATGGTCAAGATTTCAAATTTGCCTTGTTTTCAGCCTTAGTCGCACACCTGCGCTGATATTTTAAAGTGACCTTTTAAGTAAGCAAGTGAGTGACAAGTCATGTTTTGGAATGAATCACGTAGTTGCGGTCATTTCCTGTTAGGTCAAGTTAGGTGCGCGAGTGAGCGACTTGGTCTTTAATTTGTCTCAATCACACAATCGTGATGTATTTTTGAAATCAGGTTGTTAATCCTTGACTGAGCGAGTTCAAATTTTTTTATTGGTTGCTCACTCATGGGGGATCAAGTTCTTTGTTAAAAGGTTCAATGAGCTAGCGATGAGTTGAAAATTTTATGTATCGCGCAATCGCGGTGGGTTTTGGTCTTATACATTTTGGTCTGTGACTGAGTGAGTTCTTTAAGTCAAGGTTGGTCGCGCACTTAGGCTTAGTTATTATGTGTATCATTTGAAACTGTGAGTGTGCGATGAAGTCATTTTTTAATAGTGCTCACTTGCGCAAGTCTTAACTATTGTATTTTGTAAAGTGTGAATACACGATGTAGTATGTATTCATTATTAGATGGTCCTTATCGCTCAGTCGCACAAGACATATAGATTTTTTATAAAGTGCATGAGTGTACGACTAAATGATCAGTTTTGTTCCTACTCACTCGGCAATGATTTGCTATTTCAAATTTTAAGCTCGCGGGTGTGCAATGAAAGAAAGTATAGGATATCACTCACTCACTCAGGTATAAAGTCAAGTGAAAAGATGCTCACAGGTGTGTGACTGGTAGAAAAGTGGAAATTTGTTGCTTAGTCACTCATGAAGAAAGATTAGTCAAGAAAGATCAGCAAGCGAGCTATTAATACATGATGAAGGCACTCACTCAGTCGCAAAGGATTCATTTATAAGGAAATCTCAGCGGTGAGTAGGAAACAAAAGGAAAAAGGGGGAATTGCTCACTCACTAATGCCTATGAGCTATAAAATCCTTCAATGCGAGTGAGCTATTAAGTAATATGCATAAAGAAAGTAGTCGTCCCCCACCTGCTAAGGTATAAAAACAAATTAGAAAGCCATGGTGACTGTGCGAATAAAAAGTGATGTATGATTGTTTTGAAAGCCCACTCACTCACTCAAGTGCAAAGCATGATAAAAATAGGTCAGTGAGTATGAGACTAAGAAGTGACTGAGTAATGAAGATCATGTCACTCATTCACAGAATCTCAATGAAAGTAAAGTTCTGAGCGGTGAGTCCGTGATTGATGTAAATAAAAGTGACGTCACTTACTCGCTCAAGTATAAACATAAAGCATTAAGGGATAGCGAGTGCGTGATTATGAAATGATGAAGCTGCTAGTTAGGTCATCAACCAGTCATGAAGCATATGAGCCAAAGCAAAGATAGATAGTGAGTGTGTGATTGATAGAAGAAAAGGGTCTTGTCACTCAATCACAAGGACAAATTTGAATGTAAGAAAGGTACAATGAGTTGGAAACAAATTGACATGTGGCTCATTTCAAGATTATGAGGGAAAAAATGGAAGAAAGGTGTGTACTTTTCCAACAGGGTTCATATAGTGTCAATTAATGGTAGCATTAGTTGCAGAGAGATGATTGCATGATACTTTAAGTGCAAGAATTTGGAATTCAATTGGACAAGACATCAATTTGATGACTATAAGTTTGAATGATTGAGCTTGATTTTATATAGTTCTTAATTTTGCATCCTAAGATTTTCTGTAAAGAGCGATAGAGCTTGTTCGTCTAAAATAATTTGTTTGAGATAGCAATTCGAAGAGGAAGGTTGAGTCAAGCTATTGTTAGCACTACTTCACATGTGTCTGAGAAGGAGGTTAAACCAAAAGAGTATATGAAAGAATTTGTTGAGTTGCTACCCGGGACTTTGAATAAAAATAGTGTGAATTGGGATGAATGGAAAGACAAATGGTGCCAATGTAGAAACTCGATCACCCTAAATTACTCTAGTAATACCTTGTTCCATTATTTCTGGAATAATAGGATTAAAGCAGTCCCCATTTGCAATCCCTGGGATTTAAATATGGAAAAATTAATTGTGCCTGATGTTTATGTTGACATTGGCCTTATTAGGGAACTTGCTAAGAACTACTGCCCAATAGCTAGGGTGATTAGCAAGAAAAATAAAGAGACCTTAGTTTCCATACATAGGAGGTCAGTGGCAGAAGTTTTCAGGATCATTGGTGCATTGTGCACAGATATTGATTTAAAGAATATTAAGGCAGATTATATATCAAGAAAATATTTGATTAAGAAATATGAAATGCCCAAATTCATAGCCAGGGTAGATAGGCACTGGTGAAAATCCTAGATAATCTCAAACCACCTTTTGACCTATCCCTATTTCACCATTACATAAAGTGCATAGTATATGGTTTGAGCAGAGTATTGGGTTTTGATGGAGATTCTACAGTGTCTAAAGATATACTCATGATCACCATGAACATTCAACACCTGAAGGTCAAAACTGATTATGACTATGTTGGATACATAGTTGATGCTATCCATGATGCATTAGTGGAGATACAGTCAGATACCCCAGTCCCTACCTTCAAGCATTATTCTCATCTAATGTATATGATTCTATATTTTAACATGGCATCTATGGATAAAGAGATTGAATTGTTTGTTTTAGAGTATGGTGTTGATGCACCAATCCACAGATGGACCCAGGTATGGGATAGTTCATCCATCAACTCATATTTTGTATGCTTTTGTAATTGGATTGTTGATCCAATTTTTGATTTATTGGGAATAAATAGGCATAAACTTCCATTTGAGGTTAGAAAATTTTTGAGACCTTGGGAATTTGTTCCAAACTGGCCTATCACTCACAATTGGGGTGATTTTTTATTCTTTGATTATATTACTATCATCAGAGTATATGGTTGTACACAAGCACCTCACATCCTCCCCAAGTTTGTTCCTCTTAGGGTTGCATTTTTAGAATTTATTTGGCAAATCACTTGGGTTGATAAAGAATATTTAGAGGGACATAAAAGGGGTACTTTTATCCCTAGAGTATGGGTAGGTTTTGACTTCTCCATTGGGAAAAGAGTTTTTGATCTGATTAATGACTTCTTGAAGCACTATAGAATGTCTATGGCAGTTTCCAGGTTCTGTGATCTAGAATAGTTTATACAAACAACCCTTAGAAGAATGACTCATTGACAAAATATTAGAGATCACGAGCCACTAGACGATGAAGATGTTGTGAGGAACAAGTTAAATAAACATGAAGTCCAGGAGAGGAGAAGGAAATGGAATGACATCCTCAGGGAAAAAGCTGAATGGAAAGAGTCAGAAAATACTTTCTCTAGTCTTTTCCCTGATCTCCCATGGTTACAAAGGATAGAGGAAATGCTTAAATCCTATGACGCTCTAATAGCACAGGTATCACAATTAGTTCTGAGGATGCACAATCTCAAGAGTCCCCAATTACTGTTGCATTGCATGACCTAGAACATCAGGAAAAACACGAGGAAAAGCATCAAGAAGAAGAGGTCGGTGAGGAACCTACCTCTGCTAGAGAACCACCCAGGAAGAAACAAAATAAATAACACAAGATGATTCAAGATAGGAAAAGTATGGCCAAGGCTATGATTACTAAACATGGCAAATATTTTAGAAGGCTAAAAGGACAATTGCAAAAAGATACTAAAGTTGAAGGCCAAGGGGACAACCAAATGGTTTTGTTTGAAAAGGATGATGAGAGAGTCATGATAGCCAATGAATTCATGAAAGATGAAGAATTCATAACGTCTGAAGAGTTCAAGACTTTTCTAATCAAGCTGAAATAGAAGGACTTGAGGAAAGGGTTAACCACAGGTGAAGAAAATGCAGATAAAAATGAAGAGATTGTGAAGACACTCTAGGATTATGATCCTGAGAGTGAACTAATCACTATGGAGCAAGCCAAATTGCTAGTAAAAAATAGTGGATTAATGTTGATGCCTGGTTGGGACTTAAAGTCCACATTTATCATCGATTAGATCAAGAGGCAAGAAGATCCCCTATTGAAAACAAAGTTTGAGATGGATGAAGTTTTGAAAGGGTCAGGATTTGATCCTAAATCTAATACTTTGGCTATATTGTCATTGGCCCCTGCTATACAAAAGCCTCTAGTCATGACTATAAGAGAGGAAAAGAGGACAGATAGAATGATTTGGAATTTACAGAGCACTACAGGCACTAAGATAGCCTAGTTAATGAGACAAGTCACATTCATGAGCCTAGAAAAGGTTGATGACCTATCAAAGAGGTATGAAACAACTTTTTTCCAAATGATGGCCTTACCAAAAAAGCATGAAGAGGTGGTGGTTTAGAACCACACATTAGAAGAAGAAATTGCTAAGTTGAAAGAGGAGTTAGTAGAAAGTAAAAGAGAAAAGACTCTAGTCCCTCTGGAAATACAAAGAATTGAAACAGATATTGCCACAGAGGCAAAAGAAGATTCAGCAACAGTAGAAGGCCACTCCAAGGAATTATCACAGGGACATAGCATAAATGTCATTTTTATCATCTTTCCCATACTTCAATATCAAATTGAACATGTTTTGAAGCAAAAGACTAACATAGTGCATACATTGTATGGCTCATTGCAAAAAGCATCAAAGGTAGCTACTGAGGTGATGACATTCTTTGAGCCTATTTTTAAAACTTGGTCAGGAAGAGACAGGTTGATGGACAAATTGAAAACAACTATGTTATACAGTGATGATTTTACTGACAAGATCACAGATACAATAGAAATGATGAGTGAGGTGAATAACACATATGGTTTCTTCAATGGTAGGGTTGATCTAATAAGTAATAAGTTGAAACTATTTTGTGACCAGTGCCCCCCCTTGATCCCAAAAATATATGATGAAGTTGGCATTCTAAAGTCACAATCTAACTGGACAAATGAATTTGATGGGATATTTACAGATGACGAGATGAAGAAGAACTTAGAGAAGGATGTAAATGCTTAATGTTGCAATGAAATAATTGACAACCTCTTCAATATTGAGAGAGAAATGGCAAAATTTGTTTCAGAGGCCAGATCAATTATTGACGCCAGCTGGACAGAGGCTGCTGCCAAATTGGAATAGGTAAAGACTATCTATTGGCCCACTACCAAGGAGGTAAATAGGTAGGAATCGAAGCTAAAAGAATGAAGAGGATACTATCAAACTACACCAACAAACCTTGTTCAGACTTCACCAACTCCTGCCACCTGTTTCGATTGCAGCGTTTATTTTATGTTAACTGCAATTTTTGTTATGTAAAAGATTTTTTAAATCTTTCCTAGTTAGTTTGTACCTTGTTGCATCATTAGTTATAAAAGGATTCCAAGACTACTAGGAAAAGGATAGCCATTTTTTATTAGGATGTACAAGTGTAATATAAAAACTCTGGTTCAAGACATATAGATGTTTTTTGGGTTTTGAAATACTACTGATTGTAATAGCAATTTTGATCATGAATACAAATGAAATCCATCAATAGTTTTTTGAAACATATGATGAGAATTTTTTCTTCATTATGGGTGTTCTGAATTTTATGTAAATTGAATGTTTGAGGAACGTTCAATTTATGCATCTGTTAGTTAGATTTTGAAATAATTTTAGGGTTCTTTCAAGGAAAGATTAAAATTGCCTTAGGAGTATTTTGAGTGGGATTCAGGTTTTATAATGAATTTGATGAATTGATTTGTTATATGTGTGAGGATAGATATATAAGGTATGTCTATGTTTATGTCAGATTTTGTTGTTGTCTTAAATTTATGTTCATGACTAAGAGGGTTAAAACTATGCAGTAGTGACTCCATGCCCTAAGATTAAGCACTGGTCTGTCCTCCATTGAAATTAGGTGACTATCACTATTAAAATTGATCTTTACTCATGGTTTGGTTTGTTTCAATAAATGTTACAGTGATCAAGTCCTGTAATTCCATTCATATTCTACTAGAATAATTTAGTGATTTGATTGTTTTGGGTTAGAAGGGTAATCCTGCTCTGGTTTATGGAACTCAAAGTGTAGGAGGTTTAAAAACCTTATTTCTGTCATTTTGTATCTTGTATGGTCAGTGTCTAGGATAAATAGAGCAAGCTCTCTGAGAGTATTTTCATATTAGCAAGAAAAGGAACTAACACTTACTTTGAAGGAAGATTCTAAAAATAAAATAGTCAGGAAAGCATAGTCTTTCACTGAATATCCTCTTTCTTAACAAAGACCCTTATCACTGAAGCCCAAAGTCTTCAACTTTAAGTTATTACAACCACTTATATGTATATTAATCCCTATCCATGAAGCTCAAAGTCTTCAAAAAACTTTAATTAAAGCACTCAAATCATACACACAAGATAAATATCACTTGATTTGAGAAAGGATCAACAAATGCAACATAAGAATACAGATTGATTTCTAGATTAACAACACAAATTTTTTGAATCCTTGATCCTTATTTTTAATTCAATAACTTTGTACAATGAAACTCAGTTTTCAAAATACAAGAGATTCTAGTATAGCTTTCTTGCACACACCAAAAGATAGAAAATAAATAGGTCTCACTCCTTTATATAGGAAAAGAGGAGAGAGAAAGGTGGAGAAGAAAGGGGAACCCTTAACCACATTGACTTATTCAAAAACAAATTTGAGTTATTCATTGTTGCAAGGCCTAAAGCACTTGCAACCTGATTGCATGAAGTGGTTATATAGGTACATTATTTTCTATATTTACAAAGTGCTTATACCCTATATGTAATCTTTCATAAAACTACATCTATCCTATCAAAGTATAAGGAAAGAGGAAGTACCCAAAATTCTTGAGAAGTGTCTTCAAAGAGTGCCAAAAAACTCCTTGAACTTATGTAGAGACTCACGTATAATTGTTGAATAAGGTTCACCTCTATGCCATGCAATAATAGTCACCTTTTGGATTGTGTTTTCACCCTCATAGATAGCAAAATTATATTATGTTAATTTTCTTGTATATAATTCAATGTAAGTCTTGCAGCCTATTAATGTATTAATCATGTTAAAATCAAAATCATCTGCCTCAAGCTATAGAGAAATAACTCGTGTGAATTGTTTCAAAACATCTTAGTCTTTGATTAATTCACCATTTTTAGCGATAATATTGCATATTACTTTTTGAAAATTCTCACTAATCACATTCTCTTCATTATTAAGACAATCTATTGTGACCTTAATCTTGACCATGAACCCCTGCACAATTTTTCCTTGTTGGTCATCAAGTGTAAATAGTCATAGTACGTCCCCGCTGAAGAGATGATCTTACCCTCGCATAGAATATCCCAATCAATTTTTGTCATGCTCCTCCAAGAACCTAGATCTCCATCAAGAATCCCCAGTGGTTGGTTAAATGACATAAGGAGCTCATTCAACTTGGCAATTATCTCTCTTTCATGCTCCAAAATTCTATAAGCATCATGAATTACTTTCTCACCTTTTGATTCTATACGACTAGACCAGTCATCAATGTGTTTGACCTTTTGTTTCATCTTATCAGTATACTAAGGAAATGATGTCAAAATAGCATTAAAATTTTGAGAGGAATTATTCATCATTTCAATCATCTCAAGAAGATGTGTGTTTTCTTCTTTCAACCTTTTCTTCTCCCATATCTTGTCATTCCATTGCGTGAGCGAAGAAACTCCATCATGTTCATCCCGCTAACAACCTAGTCATGTTTTCTTACCAAGTTCAACCCTAGAGAACCTTTAGTCGGTGGATTGTATTTCCTCAATTGGTTTGGTACTTATGATCTCAACTAATTTGGCATATTTGATGTCATTGTCTTCCACTATCACTTTAGCAACTGTCTTACCTTTTTTATTCATTGTAATCTTTTCCTTGTTGACTACTTTGGCATCAAATTTCTTAGGTGAAATGTCTTCTTTCTCCCTATTTTGTGTAATAGAGCTCGACCATGGAGGTAAGGAAAAAGAAGATGAAATAGATGTTGACATTGTTATCAATTTAGTAACTGTCGTAGATTGTGTAACACTAGCAACTATAAGAGGAGATTCTATCTGAATGTAAACTGGTGTAGGAATTCTTTGTGTAACCTCATTCATGAATTACTCAAACGGAGCAGTAGTATTATCCAACAATTTCAAACACAAAATAGACATGGAAGAGAAAGTAGAATATGTGTCAAACACATTCTAAAAACTGCCATATTGATCCTTCGGTGTGAATGTAGGAGAAACAAAGGACATGGGAAAAGAAAGTGTAATCCAAACTGGATACACTAAAGAAACATGCACCATGGAAAATGACTCCATTTATGTATCTAGGGGAGAATAAGGAGATTCAACTAATGCTAGTGCAGAATCTAGGAGTGTCATCATGACTTATGTATCTATAGAATGAGGCTTCTCTAGAAAAGGTTCCTAAGTGACAAGCTCATGTATTTAATCTTCACTCAACCAATGAGAATCCTTTCAGAAGTGATGGAGCTAGATCATCTGATGTAGAAGAACCATCTTTCGTTTTACCTCTAATCTCAAATCTTAACCCAATCAGACTAGCAGGATCAAAACATTTACCCAGTTTGATGTTTATGGTCTTAATACCCCTTCTCTTTAGCTACATATTCATGTTTTCCATAATAGACTAAAACCGGTCCCAAATGGACATTCTTCCCTTTAATGACCATGAAGGTAGTAGAATTGGTAGACTTTCCACATGATGTTGTACATAATTTGGGTCAAGAATATCTCCATCATACTCAACCCCATCAACAATCTCTAAGGGGTTGAAGTCAACTATCTGCTTGATGTTTAATCTATAGTATTGTAGCTTTCAAATGTCTGCCTCTATTTGTAATTCAATCCAAAGGTCCTTAAGGCAATGCGTGTGCAAAAACTACCTCCTCATTTTGTCATTTAGGCCCCTCCAATCAAAACAAGTGCTTTCCATGATCCTTTTGAGAGTGATTCTCTGAAGTTCAAATTCCAAGTTCTTTTCTTTTGGAATTGTACCTAAGAAATACCCACCAATATTGAGTGGATTTCAAGAAGAAATCCCCACTGCTGGCCTATGTAATGTGGATTGATATGCTTGTACCTCCATAAGCTTTCTTGCCAACTCTATTGGAATGATCTTGGTAGTAGGATACCGTGGCAAGGTATATGGTTCACCCTAAAAAAACCAACTTTCAAGTACGTAAAGTTGGGGAATCGTAGGAAGAGACAACCATACTCATTTAATTTATTCCATGCTTCATCTAAAATTCACTTCTTAGGAAGCTCTTTAACAAAAAGTCACATGTAATATCCAAAGAATGCATCCTACACCTTCCTATAATGAACCAGCTAGATTTTAGAGATAACTGATCATAGTACTCCCATATTGGCACAAGTGTCATATCTCCTCGAGTGGAAAGCCCAGAAAATGATCCAAGGGTAGAAGCAATATATACCAATTATGAGTTCATATAGAATGTACAACTAGAGGAAACTTGAGACAACTTCTCACACAAGATGTCACTAATTATCTCTCCCCAGAATATATTTTGTTTGGACCTGATTATAACATATATGAACCTATACATCCAAGGCTCAGTTACATTTGATTCCTTGAGCCCTACAATACTATTGAGCAATGTAATGAGATCATTGGTCTCTTCTTTGAATTTTGAATGATGTTTACTCTTTGGCCATATGGAAAGATTGATTCTCTTATTGATCAACCAATGATTATTAACCTACTTTATATAGTAACTCTTATCTTCATCCCATGTATCCAAAGCCTTTTCTTTTGAAATATTAATGACAACAGGAGTGGGTGGTACTTTGAATATTTGATCTATGTTGTCTAGATCTAGACTCATAATGGTATTCCCATATTTGTCCCTAATAGTTATGGAATTGTAATCAAAGTCCTTGGTACATGTTGAGATGAACTATGGTTATAGGAAAGAAAGAGGGAAAGTTGAAACCATGTGGATATAACTTTGCTTGATATTGTGCATGTCATTTGTTGTAGTTATTTCAACTATTTCCAAAAATTTTGAACCATCTTCAAATGAACAAGCTCAATATCTAGGATCTCATCACAGTATGAAGTAACCTATGAAGGAGGAAAGGAGTTTTGAGTTTTATCATACTTATACTTTATCTTTTTCTTTACTTTTCCTTTGGATGGAATAGCTTTGCCTAACATGGAAAGCATGTGTGCATGGGCAACTGTTACATGAAAATTCCAAAATATAAGTACATCCTCATAAGATGGATCCATAAAGAATTTATTTTAATTCAAAGATGAAGATTTGGAAGTGTGAAAGTTGGGAATATGACTGGAAAGCTTTGGGGTAGAAAAGAGTAACTGATTTTGAGTAAAACCAGCTCTTGAAATGGAGATAAAAACTAAAAATTGATTTTTTGGGAGAAATGCGTATGCAGAAAACAAGCTTTGAAATGATAAAATGAGAATGGAAGATGAATTTTATACTGAAATAAGTACTTGACATACAAGATAGTATTTTTGGAAACACTTGCAACTCATAAAAATCCATAAAAAGAATGAAGGTGGCCTTTTTAATTCTTTTTGCATATTGGGAAACTTAGGTCATTTGTTCATAAATGAGATGTTTATTCCTCGTTATGAGTCATTCTTTTTGATATATGAGTGTGGAGGTGGGATTATTTGGTCTACATTGTATATTGGGAATGACTTGGCTCTTTTTTGAAATGACTCATGTCAAGAATGGGGTTTTTAGTCCTGACTATCTACCGAAGATATATGAAGTCCTTGCATATGCATCTTAGAGAAATAAAGACAAAAGATATATGATATAATATAAAACAATACAGCATCTAAATCTGAAAGAGAAATGAAAGATTTGCATTTACAAAGAAGAAGAAAAAATATGTACATAAATATCTAAAATAAGCAAAAGAAAATTTACCTCCTTTCACCAAAAAAAAGAGAAGAAGTCTTTACAAATCCTTGAGAAAAATCTGAATCAAATCCAAGAGGTTTTCAAATTTAGAAAAGATTGCAAGAAGAGGACTATATAGACTTCAAATCTTGACTCAATCCTCTTGAAATGAATGCATTTTGGAGTCAAGATCCATTGGTTACCAAGTGTTGAGTGATTGGAGAAACAAAATACCTAAATATAGCAACAACATTGACCAAATCAAATGCATTTGCAATGGAAACCAAAAACAGCACCTAGAGCATTAAAACAACTTGAAACAGATGAAGAACAGGTTGAAAACACAATTTCTTACCCTAGAATCCTTCCTCAAGGCAAAATGTTTGAGATTTAATTCATAGATCTTCCTTAATGAGTCATTTTCAGTAAAAAAATGTCTTCAGACAGGCTATTTTTGAGTGTTTGCATATGTTTCGAAGCATGCAAATGTATACAAAATTGTTTTCCAAGGGATAGAGAGAGAAAATGCGTGAAGAAGGGAAGAAAAATAGGGTTTTCAAACCTAAATGGATATGTCTAAAGTCTGAAAATCACCACCCAAGACCAAGATGAGTAATGACAGACTTCTTGAGCTTAAACACATATGCATTTGAGTTAAAATTTTCCACTCAAGACATTTCAATGCATAAGAGACTTAGAAATGGGCTTTTAGGAGTTAAATGCATATGCATTTGATCAAATATTTGCCACTTATGCCTTTAAGCCATAAGAAATAGGTTTTTTTATGCAAATGCATATGTATTTGGGGTAGAATATGCCTCTATAAAGCCTTTAACTTGAAAGTTTTATAAAAATGGACTTCTAATATGAAAATTCATTTCAAAACCCCACCTACACATGTTAAGTTACATGGTGTTGCATTTAAAACACCCACCTTTACACATTTAGGATTTAAAATAAAAAAATTAAAAAAATATTTGCACAATGATGACATGCAATGATAATTAAAAACCCTACCTAATTCCATTTAAAACATTATCTTTATATGTAACTTAATAATAATAATAGAATATGCAGAAGGACTTTGAAAGTCCACCATCACATATTTAAACCATTAAAAAGTAAAACTAAAACTTCTTAGAATGATGTAAAATTTTAAAGTGAGATTATAAACTGAATTTAGATGTAAATGATATTTTTATTTTGTTCAATTAGCAATAATAAAAAAAATCACTTTTGAAGGATTTTAAAAAAGATACGCAATCATGTAGAAAACCCCACCTACAACACACTTAAAACCTTAAAAACTTGAGCTAGACAACTCTGATGGAGGCCTAAGATCTCTCAAAATGAGCGGAATTCAATATTCTACAGTCTTGGAGAAAAAATACTAACAACTAAGAAAAATTAAGAAAAGACTTTAAGGTTACAAAAGTCAAGTGCTTGTCGGCAGAGAAGAAAGACTCATTTTAACAAGTACTAAGGTGATAAACTTGACATGAACCTTTAGAAAATAATACTCTTAAGATGTAAAATCCAATTCATATCAAGGGATGAATGATAGCCTCCAAAAAACATCATTAAGGATACCAAACCTTAGATGAACACCTACCAATCCATGAGAAAATTTCGTAGGGTTGTTCAATTTTGTCAACACAAAATGAAAGCTAACAACTGGTTCTGACTGGGGAAGGTACCTTGTTTGTTCTTAATAACAATGAGGAATGTAGAATCATGACCTCTAAGTACCTTCATCTACTCCATTGGGATATAGAGTCAGGCAACCAAAAATAAAAGACTCAAAATCCTAAAAACTAAGAAAAGAAAAAGACTTGGACATTATGTACTATAATACTTGTCTAGAAATTACTCAAAGTAATGCTTCAAATGTTGTGAACTGTATGGAAGTGCAAAATGAGTTCCATCATAGTAGGCCAAAAGGAAAATATTTTCATGCACAACTTGATGAATTGTGAATTGACACCACCAGAGAGAATTAAAATTTGCATGCATTCCTTTTGGTTATCACCTTTTATCCCAAAGTAGGACACGGTCACCAACCTAAAATTCTCTTCGTCTGGATATTTTTTGTCAAAAATCATTTTAACTTGTTGTTTATGTGTTGCAAGTCATTCTACTCCCAGAGTTCTCTGCTCTTCTAGTTGATGAAGAAACATTATCATTTTATCCAAGGAATTCTCTAATGTTCTATCTTTAATAGCTTTAGCCAAATTTAAAGTGGGAAGCTCTAGAGTTATGGGAATTTCTACATTTGGGTAAAAGAACAAAGTTGTGTCGCACTTGAGGACCATTTTCATAGTTTTGGCCAAAATTGTTTTTGCAAAAATAGTTTTGGCCAAAATATTTTTGGTCGTACATATGTGGCACAAATGTGGCGCAATGTGGCATCGATGTGGCAAATGAGTTTTGGCTGAAATTGGTTCGGCTGGACTAGTTTCGGCCAAAAATTCATTAGTAAATATAAGCCAAATATGTTATATCGATGAAGAATTGGCACATATTTATATAGGGGGGTTCGACCGAACCAGTTCTGGCCAGACCAGTTCTGGCCAAAACTGTCTATGTGGCATCCTATGTGGCAGCCAAATAGGCAAAAATTTAAAAATTACAGACCTTCTCACTTAGACAACTGATTTCTTCATCAAAACTCAACCATTTTTAAAATCTAAATATACCCTTTTGTAGATCTCGACGTCTAGATTATGGTCATATAATTTTTATTGTGTTTTGAGTACATATAATATATTATAATTTGAAAAACTCCAAGTATGTATTTTAACATTTAAGAACATGCTCATTCGGGAAAAAAAAAAAAATAGAAAATCATTTGAGAAAATTTTATAACTTATATTTAACGCTAGAGGAGAGATTCCTCTTCAAGAATATATAATTTTTTTTTGTATTTGGTCTAGATTTGCTAGGGCAAATGTGGAGGGAGAAAAAAATTGTTAATTTCAGGTAACTCCAACTTTGAATGGTTATAACAGACAAAATATATACCAAAAAGCAATCTTTCTTTTTTTATGCAGTAGTTGTACATGTCATCTAAAACATATTCTGAAATTAGAGGAAAAAAATATTATTTGCATATATTTAGTTGGTGGGAACTAGACCCTACATTTTCAGCATTTTTTGAGCAATTAAAAAATGGACTTCAAAAGTTGAAAAACTAGGTCAATGCTTATTCAAATTTTTTTTAAAAATTATAGGCATAAACTACATCCAATTTTACACATTTTATTAGTTTACATTATTTTCAAATTCTAAACACAAATGCAACTTTTATGTCATTAAATTTTAACAGTTTTGCATGTCGTGGTTCTCTTCCTTTGTAAAAGTGTGGCATGGGTTTGTACTTTTACCCATTTACACCATAAAGAAGCTGGAACAATGATATGCCAACAGCCCTTTTTGGTGTGATTCTATCTATCCACAAAGCATCAAATAAATCTTTATTCCAAGATATTTAATTTTCATCAACTAACTTTTGAATTATAGGAAACAAATTCTTGTTACTCGATTCAGCCTGACCATTACCTTGAGAGTAATAATTAGATGAATGAGAAAGAGTAATACCATGTTCAAAAAAAAACTATTTAAGCTCCGTGGAAGAAAAAGTTGTTGCATTGTCTACCACAATTTTATCTGGTGCACTAAAGCGATAAATTATATTGTCCTTCAAGAATTCACACACTACTGATTATGTTGCATTCTTTACGGGAAGTCCCTCCACCCATTTAGTGAAATAATCAGTTGCAGTTTGGACATATGTATGTCTAGCACTAGAAGATCAATTGATTGTGTCGGTAAAGTCAAGACCCCACTGCTGAAAAGGTTCTTTAATCACTACCAGATTTAGGGGTAATGTTGCAAGCTTATGTTTTCCAATAAACTACTGATAATGTTCACAGTTGCGCACCCAACTATACGCATCTTAGAAAAGAGTCATCTAGTAATACCCTTCTCGTAGGTTTTTATGAGTTGTTATAGTTAGGGAGAATTTTTTTCCACTTTCCAAATCATGAAATGATTCTAGCAATCAGACTTGTGGAGCCTTATCAACACAATGTAAGAAGGTATCATCAATGACATGTTTACACAAACCAATCTCCCAAAGAACAAAGTGAGCAGCTCTGAGATTTAGATTTATCTTCTCCTTATAAGTCAAATTTGTTGTAAACTCACCATAAGTCAAAAATTATGCATTTTTTTAGTACCATTCATCAGTTGTACTGACAAACAAAACTTTCGGCAGAGTCTTAGGAAAATCTTCCTCATTTGGTTTATTTTCAGTCGTGAGCTCACATAAACCTTTACCAGAAACCAAATTGGTAGGAAGAATCTCAATGTCATACTCCTAAATTTTAGCAATCCAATTACCTTTCTCTATTCCAAATTCCTCCCAGGTCAAGATAGACTTTAGAGTAGTATCTAGGACACGAACAATAACATGCAAATTTAAAATGTCAAACCTAAAGTACTTCACAGCCTTGACTACCGCATAAGAATTTTTTCCATCAATGAGTAGTTAAATTCATGTGAAATAAGTGGATAAATCTTGAATGCAATAGGATTTTAAATATTTTCCGCACTCTTTTGCAGGAGAATAGAAGACATTGTACACTTAGAAGCATAAATGTGCATGATGAATTCCTTTGTATAGTTCGGGCAGACTAATATTGGAACATGTATAATTGATTCTTTAATTTCCTTAAAGAAATATTTCCCCTCTATACTCCATTGAGAAAATGATGCCCCCTTCATCATATCAGAGATATGATGAGTCTTTTCAACAAAATTAGGATGATGTGGATAGTCGTCTTGTTGCTACTACAGAACTAGCTTGGCTCTTTTATGAGATCTTTCTCCTAGATCCCTTAGTGTATTCACAACCCTAACTAAGATAAGACACTCTCAACTTTACCTCCTCTTCAAGACTTAGTCCCACATCGAAATTCTTTTCATCTTCTTCTAGCTGAACCTACACAAATAGATTCATTCAACCAATGTTTTCAGAACATTGTTCTCATTCTCTTCCCTAGCCAGACTATCACCAAGCTCGCCTAGGGTAAGATCTCCAGACTCTTTTTTGTTTCTTCTCCTACAGAACACAAAAAGGAAACTATGTACAAGGGCTCCTCTCGAGTTCCATCCCAACACATGACTCTCACCATGGATTCAGGAATCTCTAGGGGCCATTACTGCTTATAACCCAGAATGGGTGAAGAACTAAAAACTTACAAAATAGAAAATAAAGTAACTAATCTACTTGCATGAAAAATGAACAAAGAAGTTTGATATCCACTAAACACACTATCTGCAACTTCTCATTACTAGAAACAAAACAAAATAGTACAATAATCTGCAACTCTGTGATTTCCTGTAGCTTCTCTTCTTTTTCAATCTCTACTCTCTCTCCATCTCTCAAATGAAGGCTTGGGATCTTATTAATAACCATCCTCTCCTTGAAATGACCCAAACTACCCACATATTTGCAAGCATCTCTTTAGAAACTATTACAACTGACCGTACTGTCCATAAAAGACAAGATTCACTTTTCATGGGCCATTATGACTGACCTTACCAAGCAACAGTAACGTAAAAATGACCACCAGTCTAAATTAACTGATAGTGTTAACCGACACAATGTTAACTGGTAGTGTTAACCGACAGAGTGTTAAGTGACAGTGTTAACCGAAAGTCTTAATTGACACAGTGTTAACCGACAGTGTTAATCGATAGTGTTAAGCAACATAGTGTTCACCGACAGTGTTAATCGACAATCAGGAAACCAACTAAGAAACATAGCTAGACATGGATTGGCCTAGTCATATTCATCTTAGGGAAAATAAATGACCTTCTAAGGTCCACACAAACTCTCCTAACTTGGCTAGAGTCAGTACATGCCAAAAATAAAGAGCTAAGGGTTTGAGCTAGGTGTGCTCCGGCAACATGCTCCCCGAAACAAAAGAAAGGTTAATCCATCCTTGGATTGAGCATGTTTGGATCAATGCCCAACCTCTTGAAGTCTGTTTCTTTGATCCAAGTAGCATCAAAATCTTTTTTTTCATGCCATTTGACAAGGTGCTCCATATACTCTTTGTTCCTAGTCTTCTTGTAGATCCTTGAGTCTAGTATATTTTCAGCTATCATAGATGGAGTAGGGGTTAATTTGAGATCTTTTACCACTTGCATTACCTCTTGAAGGTTCTAATCAGCATCTTGAATTGGTCCTTTTTATGCTATGAAATCTGTAATGTTGAAAACCGGTGACAACCCAATGTCTTCAGGAAGCTCCACCTTGTATGCATTGTTTATGTACTTTGCTAGTATTTTACATGGACCTAGCCTCTTCATCTGTAGCTTGTGAGGGACACCTTTTTGCAGCCTATGTTTTTTCAAGTGTACCATCACAAAGTCTCCAATCTGAAATTGAACATCCCTCTTTGTTGCATCCACCTTTTGCTTTACCTTTTCAGCATTTTTAATCAAGTTCTTTCTCACACTTTCATGTACTTCTATCATTGAATGAGAAAAGTCCTCAGCATATCCACTACCATGCATTCCTTCCTTCAATTCTCTAAGCTCAAAAATCCCTCTTGGGTGAAATCCATTAACTATTTCAAAAGGACTCTTACCAGTTGTTCACTGTGTCATTGTATGCATATTCAGCTTGTCCAATGAGTTGGTCCCATGCTTGACCATACTCCTTTGTGAGACATCTCAGAAAGTTACCAAGACTTCTATTGACCACCTTTGTTTGGCCATCTGTCTATGGATGGTAAGAAGATCCAAAAGACAAGTTAGTGCCGAGGTTTTTCCATAAGGTCTTCCAAAAATGACTCATGAATTTGTTGTCTCTATCTGAAACAATACTGAGTAGGAGTCCATGTATCCTCACCACTCCACTGAAAAATAGCTGAGTAATTTTACAAGCATCATGAATAGTCTTGCAAGGTATAAAATGTGCCATCTTGCTAAATCTATCCACTACAACAAAAATATTGTCATATTCCTTCCTTGTTATTGGCAAACCAGCTACAAAATCCATGCTTATGCATTCCCATGGTTTGGTTGGGATTGGAAGTGGCTGATAAATACCTACATTAGAAGATGTGCCCTTTGCATTTTGACACACTACACAACTCTCAACATACTGTCTAACATCTTTATTCATTCTATGCCAAAAATAGAATCTAGTGACTAGCTCTTGAGTCTTACCGACTCCAAAATGACCACTAAGTGATCCATTATGTTTTTCTTGAATCAAATTCTCTCTCATAGACCCTTTAGGAACACAAAGTTGGCCTCCTTTAAACAATAACTCATTCTACAAAGTATATTTAGAAAGCTCACCATGAAAGTTATTTTTAAACTCTTTGCATACCTTGTAGATTTGGGCAAAATCTTCATCTTCAGCATATAGGCCTTTGAAGCTATCAATGCCTATGCTTTGTAGCTGAACTTCTTGGACTATGAGCAGCCTTCTACTCAATGCATCAGCAACCTTATTCTTTACTCCCTTTTTATGCTTGATATTGAAGGCGTAGGCTTGTAGATACTCCACCGACATCATGTGTTTGCTGCTAAGTTTGTCTTGAGAGTTAAGGAAGATGAGAGCTTGGTTATCAGTATATACTATGAACTCCTTTGGTAGCAAGTAGTGCCTCCACTTCTTGAGTGATTGGACTAGAGCATACAACTCTAAGTCATAAGAAGAGTACTTCTTCTTTGCATCATTTAGCTTTTCACTATGGAAAGCTACTGGTCTTCCTTCTTGGCTTATGACAGCCCCAATGACTATGTTACTTGCATCACATTCTACTATAAAAATCTTATCAAAGCTTGGAAGAACTAGAGTAGGTAACTCTGCTATCTTCTCCTTGAGTGTTTCAAACCCTTTGTTAGCTTGTGGTGTCCATTGAAACTTTGTCTTCGTCCCACCTTTGATGGTATCTAACGTAGGTGCACAAATCCCACTGAAATATCTAATGAAATTTCTGTAATACTAAGCTAAACCATGGAAACTTCTCACCTCAGTTGAAGCCTTGGGAGTAGGCCAACTTAGAATGGCATCCACCTTTTATTGTTCCATTTTTAGGTTACCCTATGACAAAACAAAACTGAGATACACCAGCTCCTGCTTCATGAAGTCACACATCTTCAAGTTGATCATTATCTTTTCATCATGCAATTTCTTGAAAACAAATTTCAAATGCCTAATATGCTCCTCCTTACTTTTTCTGAAAACTAAAATGTCATCTAGGTAGACAACAACAAATTTACCAATGCATTCTTCCAATACCTCATTCATCAACCTCATAAAAGTTGAGGGAGCATTGGACAAACCAAATGGCATTACAAGCCATTCATACAAACCTTCTATAGTTTTGAAGGAAGTCTTCCATTCATCTCCTTCATTAATTATGATTTGGTGGTAACCACTCTTAAGATCAATCTTGTTGAAGTACATTGCCTCCCCTAAACAATCCATTAGGTCTTCAATTATGGGTATTGGAAACCTATACCTAATGGTGATGCTATTTATGGCTCTAGAATCAATACAAAATCTCCAAGCTCCTCCTTTCTTAGGTGCTAAAATAGTAGGGACTACACATGGGCTTATGCTCTTTCTAATTAGGCCTTGGTCTAATAACCCTCTAATTTGCTTGGCTATTTCCTCACTCTGTTGAGGGGTCATCTTATAGGAAGCTTTGTTGGGTAAGGTAGCTCCTAGTATGAAGTCAATCTTGTGGCTAACAAGTCTCTTAGGAGGTAGGGGAGTGGGCTGGCCATCATTCACAATATCCTTATACTCTTCAAGTATTTCTTTTACCTCCTTTGGTATCTCTGATTTCTTGACAGCAACTTCATCTTTTGGCTTCAATACTAAAGAAAAACCAACTCCTTCTCCTTCTTCTAGAGTCTTCATGAACTCCTTCTCACCAACCATGAGCACACTTGGACTTGATGTTTTCACCTCTCCTTCTTCTATTAGTGACTGAATTTTGAAAGTCACTCCATCTTTCTTGAATGAGTATACATTCTTGGTTCCATCATGCATGGCTTGGCTATCAAATCGCCATCGCCTTCCAAGTAGAAGGTGCCATGCATCCATGGGAAGAATTTCACATAAAACTCTGTCTTTATACTTGCCAATGGTGAATTCTACCCATGCTTGTTCTCCTACAAACACATGCTTTCCTTTGTTAAGCCATGTAACCTTCTATGGATTGTCATGTGGATTCCTTTTCAAATTTAACTTGGTGGCTGCTTCTTCACTAATGATATTATCAGTTGAACTTGAATCAATAATGACTCTACACACCTTTCCTGTAATCTTGCACTTCACTCTAAAGAGAGCTCTCCTTTGGCTCAGTTCTTCTTTGCTTGGATCTCTGATTAAGGTCCTCCTTATCATGAGGTTCTCACCTTCTTCTAATTATAATGGTACCTCAGATGGTTTGCTGCAGAAACTTGATTCTTCTTGGACATAGTTAACTCTTTTTCCACCTCCTTGAGAAGTAGACTGATATGTAGGATGTCCAAATTGTTGACAGTTGTAACACTTCATTGAAGAGAAGTAAGATCCTCTTCCTTGGTTATTAGCTCTTCCTCTTGAACTACTATGTGAACCTCTCCACAGTTATAAACACCTCTTGTGTTACTGAATTCTCCTTGATTCTCAGTGAGTTTGGACTCACTTTGATTTCTTCCTCCATATCCTCCTCTATGACCTTTGTTGTCTCTTCCTCTTCCTCTGCTATTTGAATCTTGATTCTTCTTGAATTTTTCCTCCACTTTGAGGGATATCTGGTAACATTGGTGTACAGTGTTGGGGTTTAAGAGACTAATTTCCTCTTGGATACTCCACTTGAGTCCATTAAAGTACCTATCCACTTTGAAGCTTTCTTCTTCCATCACATGCAACCTTAAGCATAGTTTGTGAAATTCTTCATTGTAGGAACTAACTTCTAAATCTTTTTTTCTCAGATTCTGTCTCTTTTTGTGCAACTGCACTTCATAATCATTAGGAAGGTAAGTTTCCTTCATCTTGGCCACCATACCTTTCCAACTGGTTATGGGGTTCTTTCCTTCTTTTTCCCTCTCATCTTGGACAAACTTCCACCAAGTGAGAGCAGTTCCTCTCAACCTTGTCTTGGCTACTCTTAATTTCTGAGCTTCGGTCACATTTTCATAGTAAAAGTAATTTTCAAGAACTTTTATCCATTCCATGATTAATTCTGGTTCCATCTTGCCACTAAATAGAGGGACACCTTTTAAGGACTTACCACTCATTGCCTTCAATGCTTTCAAGAATGGCTCTTCTTAAAGCACAGGCTCTGGCTCTGGAATAATGTCTTCCTCTGCCACTACTTTACCCTCTCCATTAGTTTCTCTCATCTTCTCACTGACTATTGCATTACTAAGCTGCACTTCTTCCAACTTAGTCACCATTTCGGCTAACTGTTCCTTGAGGAGGCTATTCTCCTCCTTTTTCTCTTCCACATATTTTGCAAGTTCCACATTGATCACCATCTTGGATGAGTTGACAGATGTTTCTATAGATAACATCCAAACAAGACATAACCAAATATCTTAGGGCTCTGATACCAATCTGATGTGGACAGTCGTCTTGTTGCTGCTATAGAACAAGCCTAGCTCTATTCTGGGATCTTTCTCCTAGATCCCTTAGGGTATTCGCAACCCTAACTGAGGTAATCCACTCTCAACTTTACCTCCTCTTCAAGACTCAGTCCCACATTGAAATTCTTTTCATCTTCTTCTAGCTGAACCTACACAAATAGATTCATTCAACCAATTTTTTTAGAACATTGCTCTCATTCTCTTCCCTAGCTGTATTATCACCAAACTCGCCTAGGGTAAGATCTCTAGACTCTTTACTGTTGCTTCTCCTACAGAACACAAAAAGGAAACTATGTACAAGGGCTCCTCTCGAGTTCCATCCCAACACATGACTCTCACTGTGGATTCAGGAACCTCGAGGGGCCATTAATGCTTACAACCTAGAACGGGTTAAGAACTAAAAACTTACTAAATAGAAAATAAAGTAACTAATATACTTGCATGAAAAATGAACAAAGAATTTTTATATCCACTAAACACACTATCTACAACTTATCATTACTAGAAACAAAATAAAATAGTACAATAATCTGCAACTCTATGATTTCATGTAGCTTCTCTTCTTTTTCAATCTCTACGCTCTCTCCATCTCTCAAATGAAGGCTTGATATCTTATTAATAACCATCCTCTCCTTGGAATGACCCTAACTACCCACATATTTGCAAGCATCTCTTTAGGAACCATTACAGTTGACCATACTATCCATAAAAGACAAGATTCACTTTTCACAGGCCATTACGATTGACTTTACCGAGCATAACGTAAAACTAACCACAGTCTAAATTAACCAATAGTGTTAACCAACACAGTGTTAACCAACAGTGTTAACCAAAATAGTGTTAACTGACAATGTTAACCGATAGTGTTAACTAACAGTGTTAACCAACACAGTGTTAATCAACAGTGTTAACTGGCAGTGTTAACCGACATAGTGTTCACCGACAGTGTTAACTGACAATCAGGAAACCAACTAAGAAACCTAGCTAGACATGGATTGACCTAGTCATATCCATTTTAGGGAAAAAAATGACCTTCTAAGGTCAACACAAAATCTCATGTTTTGGCTAGAGTCAGTACATGCCAGAAATAAAAAGCTAAGGGTTTGAGCTAGGTGTGCTCCTGCACCACACGAACAAATCTCCTTAATAAGTTTACTTTTCCATAAAATGAATGAACTGCATTCTTACTGGTGGGAAATGAGAGATTTTTAATAGATTTGACCCACTCTGAATCAATTTTGATACCCTCCTTAGACATGATGTGTCCAAGAATTTTACCTTCTATAACTCCAAAAATGGACTTCTTAGGATTAGGGGAAATCCCATGTCGACGATACCTTTCCAACACTTGTTGAAGACATGAGAAGTTATCTTGATTATTTTTGGAGAAAATAATAAAGTCATCAAGATAAACTACAATGAAATTATCCTTGATGTTATGAAATGCCAAGTCCATGGCACGTTAAAATTTAGCACCGACATTTATCTATCAAAAATGCATTCTATTATAAGAAAAGTACCTCGTCGAGTTGTAAATGCTTTTCTATATCGATCTTCTTCCCTAAATTCAAACTTGTTATAACTAGAAGAACCATCAATCATAGATAGCATCTGAGAACTAGTCATGGTCTGTAAGACATGATCCATTATTGGAAGTGAGTAATTATCCTTCAATGATGCTTGATTCAAATTACAAAAATATTCACAAATGTGAATCTCGCCATTCCTTTTAAGAACTGGAACACTATTAGCCACCCATGTTGAATGTTGAATAGGAAAAATGATCTTGGCGTTAAGCATCTTCTGGATTTATAAAAGGATAGTGTCATAAAGCTTTGGATTATATTGTCATTTCTTTTTCCTAGAAAGAGATACACCTGACATGAGAGAGATATCATGTTGTACTACCTTCGGATGAAAAGACTTTGGATCATCATAAGAATAGGTCAAAACATCAATGTACTGGTGAGAAAGATAAATAAACTAATCTCTTTCTTTTGGCATACAATATTTTCCAAAATTAACAAACTTAGGATCAACTTGTGATCCAAGATTGTATTTTTGATGTTCCATAATGGATCTTGACCAAGCCACTTGTTGATTTTTAACATAATGATCATATTTGTGAAACAAGCATTCCAAAGAGACCAAACATTTGGGAAATTTATTACCCTTAAGCTGAATAATTTCCTCATCTGTCTTAGGATTTTTCTCTAACATATCCTCCAAAGGCGAAGAATTTCTTCCATCAAAGAAAAATTCAACAAAATTATCCTGTCTCCAGAAAATGATAATTTTTTTTTATCATCATTGAAGACTTACCAATGATCTAAGTTATCTAGAACACTAGGATGATATACCAATTGAATAGTATACCTTTCTTGATCAAACTCTTTATGAGGTATCAAAAGTGTTGTTGAAGTTGTGAGAGGATCATCTTTATCATTGAATTCCCTAGGAACCGTGGAGATATTGAAAGAATCAAACAACTCAATATAATCCCATACCAGATTCCTATAATGCTTATGTCACTTGTTCTTTGTTTGGTACTAATTTCTAACCTGACATACCATGAGCTAAAAATCACCTCAAGCATATAAGTTCATGACCCATTTATTTTGTGTAGCATCAATACCCAACAACAATGATTCATATTCAACAATACTATTGGTGTTGTTGAACTGTAACTTGTAAGAATAAGGAAATCTTTCTCCTTGTGGGGAAATCAAAACAACCCCAACACCGAAACTAGTGGTTGAGCAACTACCATCAAACTCTAGTATCCATACATCATTTTTAGTACTTTTTATATCAGATGACTAAGAAGAAGTTTCAATAACTTCAACTGAATTTGAAGATATAGTTTTTCCAACCATTGTAGAAGATAGCATTGGATGCTTCTCAGTTGTTTGTTCCTCTTCTGTATTTGCAAATTTATCCTCTTTAGATAGGGATAACATGTTAGAGTTAAAAGGTATTTTCACTTATTAATTAAATCAGTATTAATTTAATTATTAAGTCACTTTTTTATCTCCATTTTACTTAAGCTAAACTTTAGGCATATAATAATTAATTCTTTATTAATTATTATCATGCAACCTAGGTTTCTCCATCTTCTATTTTTCAATCTCCTTTATAAGAATTGATCTCTTTGTAATTAGTAATTTTTTAAATTCCCTCTATTCTCTCTCTGAATGAATATTTCATCTTTCATATCATTATGAGTTGTCTCCATTCTTTCCTTTTATGACAAGTATTTTGCATATAGTGGATATTGGTGATTGAATTCTTCGAATTCTAACATGATAATGCATCAGAAGGGTAATTCTTAGAAAATTCTGAGATCTCATCTATATGGAGATAATAATTTCCCATTCCAGTTGATTCAAATAAAATTTGGCACGAGGATATTCATATTTTACTTCTTTATATTTGGTTTTTCATTATGGAAGCAACATTTGCATAACACCCTTGCCAGGAATTTGTGCTTTTGACATGTCCATATTCAGTTTTTCACCTACATCTTTACAGAAGTTGCAACCCAGTAATATACCATAAGAGGTAGGAACATCTACGACCAGAATAGTCATCTTGATCTTATGTTCTTGGAAAGAAGAGAATGTAAACTGTGCATCCATGATTTGACCTTTTAGAGGTAGTTGCTTATTTTCAATGGAATAACAATTACCAAAGGTTTTTTTCAAGGTAAGACCCAAAGCATTAGCAACTTTAGCTAGCATGACATTATCTAAGGCTCCAAAATAAAAAAAACACAATTACTTAGTTTAAAACCATTGATCAACAAGGAAATGTAGAAAGGTTCTATTTTTCCTAGAACAAATGGTGGTATGGTCACTAAGTTATTAGGAAGATTCTTTGGATCTAGGGCAGAGATGATATCTTGTGTAGGTTGAGATTTCTTGACAAATTTACTAAGCCTTTCTAGCTAATTTGGATATGCTTGAAGGTGTTCAACCTCAGACATTTCAATTTTGGTCTTCTTAGCATGATCTATAATATCAAATGTTTGAAAAGAGATTGCCAAAGAAGGAGAACAAATTTATGTCTAAGACTTACAATTAAATGTACCGAGTTTCCACACATAGGTAGAAAATGGATGAGAAGGAGGAGTGTTTACCTGATTATTTTGAGGAAGAGTAGGTACAGGTGTTCCTCTCTTTTCAATAGCAATAGGTTTTTACATATCCTTATTTGTTTTTTCATCTTCTTCCTTCTAATGTGCTAACTTTTTTTGGGGTCTCATCATAACTGCATAGACTTGAAAAAAATCCTCCTCTAGATCTGTGTCTTCGTAATGTACATACCCTATGCTAGAGTAGCAAGTTTCTTCATTATTTTCATTGTAAGGAACAACAGTATCCTTCGTTTGATAATCATCTAACAAAATGCCAGTTTGATCATTCTCATAGTAACCTATGACAAACCTTCCTAGCAGGGATTCAAGAGAAAATCTCTGTGGAGGAGGAGGAATATTTTCTTGATTCTTTATTTTATAACTGTTGGATGCATTAGGAAATGTTCTCTGTGGAATATATTTGTACAGTGCATAAAATGATCCTTGAGATATCTATTTTTTGAGTGCAAGCAATTCATTTTCCATAATTTGAACCATAGGATCTGTACTACCCGAAGCAAAAATGTCATTGAAAGAATTTCCATGGAAGGAATTTCCATTGAATAAATTTCATTTTGAACAATCCTTGCGAATATTTGCAGCCATGATGAGATCATCCTCAATCTCCATTGCCAAAGTTTGAGCATTAGCCAAACTTGTAGGAATCACTCTTCTTAACAAGAAACTAATTTCTGGAAGTTGGGTGTTGATGAAAAAGCACTTCCTATTTTTGGTAGTAGGTTGTGAAGAATTTGGAATCCAATTTTTAAGTCTGTTGAACTTGGCATTGAATTCACACATGCCTTCATGTACTTCTTTCTTCACCTGAGTAAGTTGAGCAAGCAAAGCATGCTCATCTTCGGCAAGTTTAAAATGTTTTTCAAACTTAGTCTTCAATGAGTCCCAATTAGTAATAGCTCTAGTGGAATGATTATTAAACTAGTGTATAGCATTTCCTTGTAAAGTATCTATGAATAATCTTACAGAAACATCTCGATGTTCAACACCAAGTACACCACACACTAGTACATTTGAGGCCACATTCTAATGGCTATCTATCAACTATTCGATGCATATCTATTAGTTATCCAATAGATGACGCTGTCAGAGTTATTTCATCACAAATTTCTATGGAGATGGTAACCATCGCTATTCCAACATCCCTTATCATCAAAAATCAACACAGAAAACCATAATTTATATGCAACTTTCTAATGCTACACCTATCAAAAAATTAGTCTTCCAACAGTTGTCCCATCACATTTCTGACAGTCATCCCGTCATTACTATAGCATCTTCATCGGTCAATAGCATTGAAAAAGGAGATTCCCCTACAACTGTCCAAAGACTTTTCTGATGGCATTCCCATCATTAGTATAGCATCACCATCAAAAAGACCATCAGAATGGTAGATATATTGATGGCGCTCCAGAGACAGTTTTGACAGAGTCGCTGTCGTTAGTATAGCATCTCCATTGGAACAATTATCAGAGGAGTCAAAATAGCAATGAGTAGGTGTACTAAAGATAAAAAAATATCAAGAGACCATTATAATTGGTCTTTGTCTCTGGTCGATATTACTAAAAAAATGGTTTACCTTTCATTAGCTCATCAAATACGAGGATTTTATAGAATTTAATAGAATATTTTCATGATAACATATATTATTTAAGTTTATGTTACATGAATTTATCTACTTTGCACACTTTTTGACTACAAGGATAGTGATAATGAAGCATCTCTCATGACCTGCATTACACAGGATACGTGTGGCATGCTTATTTATCACTATCTCCGCAATCAACAAGTGTGGGAAATAGATACATTCAATCGTATGGACCAAAGATGGAGACCAACTTTTATGGCCTCTTGAGCTCTGCTATCTTTAGTCCTAGCTACTAAGTAAGGCATGGAAGACTTGTACCTATCGATCCTCAAGAATAATCACTATAATACCTGGAATATTGAGCTTCTATGTGTTTCAAGAATAGTTTAACATTCTCTACTTAATAGGGCCAACCACATGAAGGTGGAAGCTCATCTGGCCCCTCCTAGGAGTTTCTTATGACCCCTTAAAACAATTTAGGACCTCTAAGATGTATTCTTAGGATTCACAAAGGGTCATAAGGACTCATAAGGGGTCTGAGGACATTATAGCTGAGAAAGATAAATGTAGGCATCATGGTCACAATTCTTTGAAGACACAATATAATTGAGTGGTATACCCAAACAATGCAATGCAACCACTACTCCTCTAGTTCTAAGTTGACACTCTATGGTCCAAAAATAGTAGATAAAGATGGTTTTTGGATCCTATAGTTTCAACTTTGAACTAGAGGATTAGTGGTTTCGTTCCATCGTCTGGGTATACCACTCAATTTTGTTGTTTCTCCAAAGAATTGTGACCATAATGCCTGCATTTATGTTTCTTAGTTGTTGTGAGATTAAAATTAATCTAAGGAACATGTCATGTCTATGTGGAACTATGTAGGATCATCACCAAGAAAAATGTGTTTTTTGGTACAAACAAATTGGCAGCCTCTAGGTTCTTTTACTTGAATACATTATACCCCTAACATACTTCATGGAAACATTTTGCATCGGGATTGGAGGGAAATGTAAAACAAGATTTATATAGAGTGTTGGTTTCTTTTCTTGCTGATATATGAAATTCTCAAAATAAGCTTTCTCTATCTGTCCCAACACTGATCAAAGCAAGATATAGATACAACAGAAATAGGGTTTTAAAACCCTCTACACTTTGAGTTCCACAAACTTGGGTGGGATAATCCTCCTGACTTAGAATAGATAATCCTCGTGACTTAGAATAGAAAAATCACAATACTATTCTAGCGGATAAAATGGAATTATAGATACTGACCTTTGTAATATTTATTTGATAGATTAAAACATAATGGTAAAGATTCATTTTATTAGTGATAGTCCCTTATCCAAATTCAAAATAGACCAGTGCTTAATCCTAGGGTATGGAGTCACTCTGGATTTTCACAACCATCTCGTATGGACATAAACTTAAAAAAAACAATAGATATGAATAGATAGTAGATATACCTTATACACCTATCCTTACATTTATATGAAAATAATCATCAGATTCATTAAACATCCCAATTTTTACTAAAATAAGCCTAAGGCAATTAAATCTTTCCTTGAAAGATACCCCAAGACAACTTCAAAATATGCCTGATAGACACATAATTTGAATGATCATCAATCCCCACAAATTTAAAAAAAACTCATAATATAATAATAAAGATGAATACTCCTCATAAACTTAGAAAACTATTGATGATTTCTTATTTGTATTCATATCAGAGAATTATTACATTCAACATGACTTTCAAAACCCTCCTCAAATATATTGGTCTTCAACCAAAGCTTACACAATTGAATTGTTTTCCAAAATGAAAAAAAACTGAATATCTTCTTTCCCAGTAGTCTTGGAATCCTTTTATAACTAAGGATGCAACAAGCTTAGGACTTCCTGGGAAAATATTTACAAAATCTTGCAACAACTTTAGAAATAAAAAACTAACAACATTGCCAAAAGAATACGGGTGGCACAAAATATGTGAAGTTCGAACATAATTAGTTCTTTCCTTTGAAAATATATTTCTATCCTTTAAGATTCACCTCCCATCTATTCACCTTCTTGGCAGTGGGCCAATCAAAAGTCTTTCTCGTTCTAGCTTTGCCATGGCTTCAGTCCACCTGGAATCTACAGTTGTCTTTGCCTCTATGATAAACCTTATCATATTTGTCTCAACTTTGAAAAACATGTCAATAATACTATTGCAGTAAATAGCATCTGCATCTTTCTCAATATTGTTTTTGATAGTATCATCTTTTAATTTCTCATCAAACTCTTGTTCCCAATCTGACTGTAGCTTTAAATTATTATCATCTTTGTAAATCTTGATAACTAGTGGGGAACATTGATCACCAAATAACTACAACTTATTGTCTATCATCTCATTCTTACCATTGAAGAAGGCATAGGTATGATTCAAACAACTTATCATTTCAATAGTATTAGATACTTTATCAATAAAGTCATCACTGTATAAGATGGTTGTTTTCAATTCATCCATCACTCTGGCTTTTCCTGACCAAAATCAAAAAGTTGGCTCAAGAAATGTCATAATTTCCACCACTGTCTTAGAAGCTTCCTGTAGCACTCCATATAATATAATTTTTTTTCTTCAAAGCATTGATTTTGTATTACAAGATGGCAAGGATGATTGGAACTACACTGTCCATTTTTTGCTCTAATGTCTTCTTTGTTCTACCCTTTTCCGGTGCTGACTCTTCTTCCGTCTGAGTTGCTTCCTTTATTTTTTCTCTTTCAAGCTCCTAAGAAATTTCTTCTATTTTCTTTTTATCCAAATCCTTCTTCAAGTTACTTATTTCTTCCTCCAAAGTATAATTGTGCACCATAACTTCTTCATGTTTCTTGCCTAAAGCCAGCATCTGACCAAAAGTTTTCTCATATGTTTTAGATAGGTTTTCTATTTTTTCCATATTCATAAAAGATACTTGGGTCATCAGCTAAGAAATCTCAGTATCACTGGTATTCTAAAAGTTCCAGATCATCCTATCTACCCTATTTTCTTCTCTAATATCCAAAACCATAGGCTTGTGTCTAGTAGGAGCAAGAGACCAAAAGCCAGAGTTTTAGATTTAGGATCAAACCTTGATCCTTTTAGTACCTTACCTATTTAAAACTCTACTTTAAACATTGGATTTTATTTCCTTTTGATTTGGTCAATGATGAAATTGGACTGCAAATCCCAGTCAGAAATCAATAACATTCCACTATTCTATACCAAGATTCTTGCCTATTCCACAGTGATTATTTCACTCTTAGGGTCATATTCCTGAAGTGTTTTTATGATTTCTTCAATCTTTTCGTCTTGTCCTTCTTCTTCTATCAAGTTCTACCTCAAATTCTCATGCTTCAATTTTATAAGGAAGCTTTTGAACTCTTTTGATTTGATGAAATCATCATCCTTGATGAATTAATTTTCCATCATGAGCCTTTCATCTACTTCTTCATTTAAAAGAAGTTCATTGTCTTCACAGGCTTCATCCTCTGACGTTTTTTGAATTTTTTTCCTTATCCTTCTAAAATACTTTCCATGTGTTCTATGACTACCGCCTTGGCCATACTCCTCTTGGCTTGCACCATTCTATGCTCTATTTTTTGTTTCTTTCTAGGTGGTTCCCTAGCAGAAGTGGCCTCTTACCCAACTTCCTCCTCTTCTTGGGGATGCTCTAACTTTTCCAAATGTTCTTCATCATGCAAAGCTACTGTATGGGAATATCACTGAGACTATGTATCTTCTACATAAAAATTTGGCACTTGTGCCATCAAATGGTCATATTATTCTAATATTTTATCAATCCTCTGTAAATAAGAAATATCAGGAAAGAAACTAGAAAAAAGAACTTTCAGCTTCCTTCCACTTAGCTTCAACTCTTATTAATTCCTTCCAATTTCTTCTCATTTCTTGGACTTCAACTTTATTTATCCTATTTCTTACCACATCCTCTTCATTCAAAGGTTCAAGATCCCTCACCTCTTGCCAAGGAGTTAAACTGTTTAGAGCTATCTTAAGGAACTCCTCTGGATCATAGAACCTTGATACTGTGGTGGATAGCCTATATTGCTTTAGAAAGTGATTAATATGTTCAAAATATTTATTACCTATAGAAAAACCATGTCCCACCCATAACCTTGGGTTAAAATTACCATTTTTATGCCCTTCCAAATATTCTTTATCAACCCATGTGATCTACCAAATAAATTCAAAGAAGGCAATTCTAAGTGGAACAAATAGAGGGAGAGCATGGGGTGGCTATGAACAACCATAGACCCTAATGATTGTGAATTGATCAAAGAAAAAGAAATCCCCCCAATTATGAGTAATAGACCAATTCTTTATGAAAGACCATGGTTTCAACTAATTTTTCACATCAATCGATAATCTTTCCCTAGTTACCCCTAATGCATCTAAAATTGGATCAACAATCCAGTTATGAAAACACACAAAAGAGGAATCCTTAGAACCATTATCCCACACCTGAATCCATCTTTGTAGTGGCATCTTGTTAGAAGTATTAAAAGAATGAAAATAAGATCATGAAATAATCCAAGAAAATGAAGTGTAAGAAGGAATTTACCATAAACCAAATGTGAGATAAAATTTTCAAGATCAATCACCAAGAACATGAGAATACTCGAAGAATCTCAACAAAGAGCCAAGAGATTTTTGTAAGGGGAAAAGCAAAGAAAAAACCCTTTGTGAATAATAAAAACATGGCACAAAGCCTAAAGAATGAGAGCAATGATCTCAATACAATAATGAGAGAAATGAGAGATTGAGAGAAGAAATGAGAGAGAGGAGAAGATTATTAGTGAAAGTGTGTGAGAGGAATCTCTTAAGTAGAGATGAGTGGAGGAGTTTTCATGTAACTCCCTTCTCCTATGAATGCCACATTCATATTGTGTGTGTGACAAATGTGAGATTCCTCTTAAGGAGGAAT